>ML682018.1:22178005-22196605 GCA_007922195.1 Podocnemis expansa
GTGTGTGTGTGTGTGTGTGTGTGTGTGTGTGTGTGTGTGTGTGTGTGAGAGAGAGAGAGAAAGAATATAGGTCCAAACAAGGAAAGAACAGGTTAAAAATATTTAGATAAGTTGGATGCATGTGAGTTGCAGAAGCTGATGAAATTCATCCTAGAGCACTGAAGGAACAAGATGAAACAAACTTGGAATTATTAAGAGTTATTGTGGAGAACTCCTGGAAGATGAGTGATGTCCCAGAGGACTGGAGAAGGGTAAATATGGTATTTATTTTCTGAAGGGGAACCAGGAGGACCAGGGAAATTACAGACCTGTCAGACTAACTTTGATACCTTAGAAAGATACTGGAATAAACAACCAAATTGTAAGCACGCAGAAGATAACTTTATATTAAAAATGCGTATACTTGGCCTGAGGTGGAGATGGAAATAGGAGACAGAAATGTTGGAAGTATCTGGGTAAAAATAAAAGGAGTTAAAAACAAGGATGGTGTCATTGTAGGGTCTACTACAGGCCTCCTAACCATGAAGAGAAAGTGGAGGGATGAGGCTTTTTTTCAATAATCAGCAAAATCATCCAAAGCACAATACTTGGTGGTGATGGGGGATTTCAACTACCCAGACGTCTGTTGGGAAAATAACACTGCAAGGCACAGATTATCCAACAACTTCTTGTAATATATTGGAGACAATTTTTATTTCAAAAGGTGGAGAAAGCTACTAGGGGAGAGGCCATTCTTGACTTGATTTTGACAAACAGAGAGAAACTGGTTGTGAATTTGAAAGTGGAAGGTAAAATAAGTGCAAGTGATAATGAAATAGAGTTTATGATTCTATCAAATGCTAATGAGAGAGAACCAAAATAAAGACTATGAATTTCAAGAAAGCAGACTTTAGTGCACTCAGGGAGTTGAGAGGTAGGATCGCATGGGAAGAAATCTATAAGAGGAAAAACAACTGAAGACAGTTAGCAGTTTTTCAAAGAGAGACTATTAAGGGTGCAAAACCAAACTATTCCAATGCACAAGAAGAATAGAAAGTATGGCAAAATTATGGCTTTACCAGGAGATTTTTCAATCATCTTAAAATGCAGAAAGAGTCCTACAAAAAGTAGGAACTTGGACAAATCACAAAGGATGACTATAAACAAATAAAACATTTATGTAGGGGAAAATCAGAAAGGCCAAAACACAAACTGAGATCAAACTAGCTGAAGGCACAAAGGGTAAAAAAAAAAAAAATTAAAATACATTAGAAATAAGAAAAAGACCAAGGGCAGCATATGTCTGTTACTCCACAAAGAAGGAAAAACAATAAAAGAGAATGTAGAAATGGCAGAGGAACTAAATGATTTCTTCATTTCAGTCTTCGCCAAGAAGGTTTGTGATGACTGGATGCCTGATGTAGGAGAGGGCAGTAAAACCAGGACAGGATCAGAAGCTAAAATATGGCAAGAACAAGTTAAAGATTACCTAGATAATTTAGATGTCTTCATGTCACCAGGGCCTGATGATATACACCCTAGACTATTCAAGGCACTGACTCAGGAGGTATCTGAGTCGTTGACTATTATCTTTGAAAAATCATGGAAGACTGGAGAGGTCCTAGAGGACTGGAAAAAAGCAAATATAGTGCCCATCTATAAAAAGAGAAATAAGGACAACCCAGAGAATTATAGACCAGTGAGCTTAACCTCTCTACTAGGAAAAATAATGGAGCAAGTAATTAAGGAATCCATAAGCAAGCTTCTAGAAGAGAATAATGTGCTGACAGTTATCATGGATTTGTCAAAAACAAATTGTGTCAAAACACCCTCATAGCTTTCTATAATGGGGTAACAAGCCTTGTGGATAGAGGGGAAGCAGTAGATGTGGTGTATCTAGACTTTAGTAAGGCTTTTGATATGGTCTCACATCACCTTCTTATTAACAAACTTGGGAAGTCCAGCCTGGATGGAGTTATTATAAGATGGTGTCACTGGTATGCCCTCCCTAGCACCCCCTCATGGTGAAACAGGAAGAGCGTTATCAGGGAGGGCACCTCCATGAGCTTCTAAACACAGAATTATCCTGTGCCACCTTGGGTCTACAGTCAGGGCAATGTGGCCTAGTAGCCACAGTCTATAGGCATACAGTTTATAAGCAGCCCTGTGGTCAGCGCAGTGTTGCCTAATAGCTAGAGTCCATATAACAAAGTCTGTCAGCAGCCCATGGTTGGGGCAGTGTGGCCTACCAGCCAGAGTCTATATAACAAAGACTACCAGCAGCCCTTGGGTCTGGGCAGCATGGCCTAATAGCCAGAGTCCATACAGCAAGTCAATGATGAGGCATTGTGCCCAGGTATGGGGGCTCAGGGTCTCCCACTCCACTAAGCCCCAGCTCAGAGGGCCCTATGGGTGCTGCAGATACAGCACCCAGTCAGTGGGGATCCACACCAAAACACACTGCCTAGCTCTTCTCTACACCCCAGCTCTACCCTTCAGGCCCCCTGGGCTATTTCCTACCTGGGACGAGGTGAAGGTCTGATCAAGTGTTAAACTGTGATTCTCTCTTTCCTGGGACAGCAGTTGTTGGCTTTCCCCCAGGTCCTGGGTGTCAGTCGAAAGGCTGTCTTTCTGTGGTAACCACTCCGCAGGGTCTGCTCTGGTCGCTGAGCCTCCTGTGGAATGGGGCTAGTCTAGCTCTGGGGCCGGAGCCTCCAGCAGATGTCCTTCCCCTCTGCTGGCCAGCCCAGACTGAGCTGTGCTGCTCCCTCTTATACTGTGACAGCAGCCTGAGCATGCCCAGCAGGGCTTAAGGGACGGAGCTTCTGCCACCAACAGGGCTGGCTGGGTTACTGCAGTGTGGGCTATGTCAGCCCCATCACAGATGGGTAAAAAATTGGTCAGATAACTGCACCCAGAGAGTAAGTATCAATGGTTCATAGTCATGCTGAAAGGGCATAATAAGCAGGGTACTGCAGAGATTGGTTCTGGGTCCAGTTCTGTTCGATATTTTTATCAATGATTTAGATGATGGTGTGATGCTCTCTGGGTCTAAGGGACTGTTTATGATTATTTTTCCTATTAATATTTCATATTTGCAACAATTCATATGTGATATGCCATGTTTGGTACCAATAGAAAGGTTGTAAACTGCTAGGAATGATTATATGGATTATATATAGGTGTCAAATCTGTATTCAACATTAGGAATATGTTTGCTCTATTTATAACCCAAGTTATTGGATTCTAAGGCAACTCCAGATTGGCTGTCTGCAAAACCATTGTCCTCTTAATGGCCTATTAAGGGAGCTCACAGCTGCAGTGGGCCTATGGAGAACCCTGTTTGACGAGTCACCCAGAGTGACCATGTGACTCAACTCTATTGTGATTTGGCAAGGACTCTGAGAGTATGGGGAAAGCTGAAGGTGATAAAATGCAGTGGCCCTATCTCCATTTTGTCTTCAGTCTGCAGTCTGAGTGCAACCAACACCCTCCACTGGAACTATTCTTCTGGGGCTGAACAAAGGACTGAGACCTACCCGAGCACTGGGTGTATACCAGAGGAACTGGATTAACCTGCAAATTACAGATTCTTCAAGGACTTGCTTTCTATGGACTCTAAATCATTTGTATGTGTGTGATTCACTTTGACCTTTTAACATCTCTCATATTTTGTTTCTTTTCTTGTTATATTAAACCAGGGGTGGCCAAATTTCTGGAACTCAAGAGCCACACAAGTTGATTATTAAACCTTCAAGAGCTGCACTGAGGCATATAGCCATAGGATATGTTCCCATGTAAATGCTTATTTCAAAATAACTTATTTCAAAATATGTTATTTTGAAATAAAATCATTAATTCGATTTAAGTTAAATTGAATTAAGCAGAACCCACCAAAGCAAAATAGCATGTCCCAACACAGGACTTGCTATTTTGATTCAGCAGAAGGGCACCCTGGGAGATGTGGCAACGTAGCCCCCTGGCAGGGCCATGTTGCCACCCAATCCCCTGCCTGGCTCTCACCTGGTGAGCCAGGCAGGGGAAAACAGCTCCCAGGGCAGGGATCCCCCTGCCCTGCATCCCCCACTGCTGGTGGGGCAGTAGGTTGAGGGAACGTGGGGTATGCCAGCAGGGCAGGTGGTGCGGGATTTGGCTGGACCTGCTGCCGGGCTCAGTGCCTGGAGCCGAGGTGGCCAGTGTGGGACCCGGCTGGACCTGCCACCTGGGCTCAGTGTCTGCAGCCCGGGGAGTGCGGAGATCCAGCTCCAGCATCTGCCGCCCAGGCTCGGCACCTGCAGCCCCAGCAGTGGAGGTGGGAGCTGGATCTCTCCACTGCCTGGGCTTGGCACCTGCAGCCGCCAAGCCCTGGCAGCGCGGAGAGCCAGCTCCCACCTCTGCTGCCGGGGCTGCAGGCACTGAGCCTGGGTGGCGTGGAGAGCTGGCTCCTGCCTTCACCGCCCCCCTGAGCCTCTCTGCACCTCCCCTTAGTACCCTGGCCATGCACCCTGGGAGGAAGCTCAACTGTTATATCGATATGTTGATCATATACAATATAACAGAGCCAGACGGTTTCCACAGTTTCGAAATCACCCTTATTTCGACACCAAAGGAGGTTTTATTGTATCGAAATGATTTGCCTTATTTTGAAATAAGGGAGCTCATTTTGAAATAAGGAAAACGTCATATGGACATGAATGTTTTTAAATCAAAACAACCGTTGTTGTTTCGATTTAAAAGCCTTGTGTGGACATATCCATATACTTTTACCTACTAAATTGATTTGCTGACGTTCTTCCGTGAGACACACTTTTTCAGTCAAGAGCCACATGCAGCTCCCAAGCCACAGTTTGGCCACGTCTGTAAATTAAACCTTTAGTTGTAGTTACTAAAGGATTAGCTGGCAGTGTGGTATTTTGGGTAAGAGCCAAACCTATACTTCTCTGGCTGATGTGGCTGGCCCTTTGAGGTCAGGAGAACCTATTTCTTTAAAAATCCAGTGGCTAGCTGGGGACTGGAGGTGCTGATGTGTAATAAAGGGGGCTATTCCTATTTTGTTATGCTGGTGATGACCAGAGTGAGGAATCAGAAGCATGTTTTGTTACTGACTGGAAGACTGGTTTAAATTGCACCCATCAGTGGTCTGGGGGTTTGACCCTTGGTTTTGCAGTTTGCCCTGATTTTGGCACATTCAGGAGGTTATCCCAGGAGGCCCAGGTTACAGATGGCATAGTGAGTAAACTTATAGGCTGTGTTCTCACACAGCCAGTTATTTCGATATGGTTGTTTCGCAACAACCTTGTATCGAAATAATGCTTGTTGCGAAACAACTTATTTCGAATTAACAAAAATGTGCCTGCTGGCCAGGGGACACCCCTCAGCACCCTGGCCAAGGTGCTGAGTGTTCCCTGGCCAGGGTGCTGAGGTGGCAGCTCTTTAAATGTTGTTTCGGAACCTATTGTTCTGAAACAACATGTTCGCACAGCGTTGTTTCGACCCCACATGGGGTTTAACTTGTTTCGAAACAACTGTGCGTCGTTTGAACAGCCTAAATCTTATTTCGAAACAACCTCTGTTGTTTCGAAATAAGAGGGCTGTGTGAACACAGCCATAAAGTTTGCTGATGATACAAAGCTACGAGGGGTTGCAAGTACTTTGGAGGATAGGATCACTTGCAAACAGGGGACAGCAAACAGGGGAGTTTGAGAGGGAGTTTGGGGAGGAGTTTGGTGAGGCCACGATGGTGAAGAGGAGCCGCACTGCTGCCAGCGCCCCTTCTGTCTCTTCTACCTGTGCGTGTAGCCAGACAGACATCCTGACCATAGATATCTCTACCCAGACCCTGGTGTGGACTTGCAGGGACTGCAGCCTGCAGTTCCCTGTCTCCAATGATCTGGCTGGGGAGATGAATCAATGTGACAGGTGCCTGCTGGTGGAATCTCTCAGGAGGCAGGTGGGAGAGTTACAGGAGGAGGTGTCTCGGCTCAGGAGTATCCACACCCTGGAGAAGTTCCTCGACAGCATCCACGAGGAGAAGTGCAAGAAGGACGGCACTATCCAGGTGCCAGGGACTACTGCCACAACACTGGAGCTGGATGGGGAGCCTGTGGCAGGGGGAGGACACTGGCAGCTGGTTACCTCTGGCGGCAGGCAGTGCTCCACCCCTGCCCACAACCCACCCTCCGTTGTGGTGAAGAATCGTTATGCGGTGCTAGGGACGGTGAAGGAGGTGGGAAGAGGAGAGGCCATGCACCCCCGAGGCTGGGAGGATCACAGCCACCACAGCTAGGCGGAAATGTAGAGTTTTGGTGGTTGGGGACTCACTTCTGAGGGGGACGGAGGCACCCATCTGTCACCCTGACAAGGTCTCTCGAGAGGTATGCTGCCTGCCAGGTGCCCGCATCCGAGACATTACAGAGGGATTGTCGAGAATCATCTGCCCCTCTGACTACTACCCCATGCTTCTCATCCATGTAGGAACCAATGATACTGCGAGAGGTGATCCTCAGCAGATCAAAGGTGACTTCAGGGCTCTGGGAGCGCGGGTGAAGGAGTTTGGAGCACAGGTGGTGTTCTCCTCGATTCTTCCGGTCAAGGGTAGAGGCCTGAGCAGAGACAGATGCATCCTGGAGATGAACGCTTGGCTGCGAAGATGGTGTCGTCAGGAGGGCTTTGGCTTCCTTGACCATGGGTTGCTGTTTCAGGAAGAAGGACTGCTAGGGAGAGATGGACTCCATCTTTTGAGGAAGGGGAAGAGCGTATTTGGACGGAGACTGGCTGACCTAGTGAGGAGGGCTTTAAACTAGGTCTGACGGGGGAAGGGACCAAAGCCCACAGGTAAGTGACAATGTGGGAGACCAGGGGGATGGGATGGAACTTGGGGGGTGCCGGGACTGTAACTCCAGGGATAGAAGAGAGGGTAGTTGGAACACGCGGGGGGGATCAAATCACCTTCTTAGATGCTCTAATGAAGCCCTAATGCCTGAGGCAGGTGGGGGAGGTCAACACCAAAAGAAAATGCAGGGAGGTAGATACAATAGAATTGAAAATCAAAATGGGAAAGTAGGGCAATCAGCCGAATATCTTAGGTGCCTATACACAAATGCAAGGAGCCTGGGAAACAAGCAGGAGGAATTGGTAGTACTGGCACAGACAAAGAACTATGACATGATTGGGATAACAGAGACGTGGTGGGATAGTTTGCATGACTGGAGCTCTGCAATAGATGGGTATAGACTGTTCAGGAAGGACAGGGAGGGAAGGAAAGGGGGAGGAGTAGCTCTATATGTAAAGGAGCTCTATGACTGCTCAGAGCTTCATTATGAAAGTGGAAACAAGCCAGTTGAAAGTCTGTGGGTTAAGTTTAGAGGGGAGAGCAACAAGGGGCATGTTGTGGTAGGTGTCTGCTATAGACCACCTGATCAGAAGGAGGAGGTGGATGAGGCATTCCATGGACAACTGACAGAAGTTTCTAGAGCACAGGCCCTGGTTCTCATGGGGGACTTCAATTACACTGACATCTGCTGGAAGGCCAATACAGCAGTAAACAGGCAATCCAGGAAGTTTCTGGAGAGTGTTGAGGAAAACTTCCTGGTACAAATGCTGGAGCAACCAACTAGGGGCCTTGCACCTCTCGATCTGCTGCTCACAAATAGAGAAAAAATTATCAGGGAAGTAGAAGTGAATGGCAACCTGGGTAGCAGTGACCATGAAATGATAGAGTTCAAGTTGATGATTAAAGGAAAGAAGGAAGGAAGCAAAACGCAGACCCTGGACTTCAGAAAAGCAGATTTTGTCTCCCTCAGGGAACTGATGGGCAGGATTCCTTGGGAGGCTGATCTGAAGGGGAAAGGTGTCCAGGAGAGTTGGGTGCATTTTAAACAAACCCTGCTAAGGGCACAGGAAGATACAATTCCAATAAGGAGAAAGCACAGCAAATGTGGAAGGCACCCACTGTGGCTTAACAGAGAGCTCTGCACTGAGCTGAAGCATAAAAAGGACACTTACAGGAAGTGGAAGCTAGGACAGATGACTAAGGAGGCATATAAAGACATTGCTCGGGACTGCAGGGATAAAATCAGAAAGGCCAAAGGACAAATGGAGTTGCGACTAGCAGGGGATGTGAAGGATAACAGGAAGGGGTTCTACAAGTATATCAATAACAAGAAGAGGATCAGGGATGGTGTAGGTCCCTTACTGAATGGGGCAGGCATCCTCGTGACAGAGGATGAGGAAAAAGCTGAAGTGCTCAATGCTTTTTTTGCTTCAGTTTTCACAAGCAGGGTCAGCTCCCAGCCAATTACACTAGGTACGGTAGACTGGGGAGAAGAAGAGAGGCCCTTGGTGACAGAAGGTCAGGTTAGGGACTACTTAAAGAAACTAGATGTGCACAAGTCCATGGGGCCGGATGAACTGCATCCGAGGGTGCTGAGGGAGCTGGCTGATGAGATAGCAGTACCGTCGGCCATTATCTTTGAAAACTCCTGGCGAACAGGGGAGGTGCCAGAGGACTGGAAAAAAGCAATTATAGTACCTATCTTCAAGAAAGGCAAAAAGGAGGATCCAGGGAATTACAGACCTGTCAGCCTCACCTCAATCCCTGGAAAAATCATGGAGCAGCTTCTCAAAGAATCCATCCTGAAAAACTTGGAGGAAAATAGAGTAATCAGGAACAGTCAGCATGGATTCACCAAGGGTAAATCATGCCTGACCAACCTCATCGCCTTCTATGATGAGATGACTGGATTTGTGGATGCGGGAAGAGCTGTTGATGTGATATACCTTGACTTTAGCAAGGCTTTTGATACAGTTTCCCACAGCATTCTCATTGGCAAATTAAGGAAGTATGGGTTGGATGTGTGGACTGTAAGGTGGCTAGAAATCTGGCTAGATCAACGGTTTCAGCGTGTAGGAATCAATGGTTCCATGTCAAGTTGGCAAGCAGTAACAAGTGGCGTGCCCCAGGGGTCGGTCCTGGGGCCAGTTCCGTTCAATGTTTTCATTAATGATCTGGATGATGGGATAGATTGCACACTTAGTAAGTTTGCGGATGATACCAAACTGGGGGGAACGGTAGACACCCTGGAGGGCAGGGACAGGATTCAGGGAGACCTAGACAAATTGGAGCAGTGGGCCAAGAGGAATCTCATGAGGTTCAACAAGGACAAGTGTAAAATCCTGCATTTGGGATGAAAAAAACCCCATGTACTGCTACAGGCTGGGGAGTGATCAGCTAAATAGCAGCACTGGAGAAAAGGACCTGGGAGTCATGGTGGATGGGAAGCTGGATATGAGTCAGCA
The DNA here is from genome assembly GCA_007922195.1 of Podocnemis expansa. Taxonomy (NCBI): domain Eukaryota; kingdom Metazoa; phylum Chordata; order Testudines; family Podocnemididae; genus Podocnemis; species Podocnemis expansa. Next base: position 22,187,282 of record ML682018.1, read on the forward strand.
GTGTGCGGTTGCTGCCAGAAAGGCCAATGGCATACTGGGCTGCATCAGAAGAAGTGTTGCCAGCAGATCGAGGGATGTGATCATTCCCCTCTATTCTGCACTGGTGAGGCCACATCTGGAATATTGTGTCCAGTTTTGGGCTCCCCGCTACAAAAAGGACATGGACAAATTAGAGAGAGTCCAGAGGAGGGCAACAAAAATGATCAAAGGGCTGGAGCACAAGCCCTATGAAGAAAGACTGAAGGAACTAGGCTTATTTAGCCTGCAGAAGAGAAGATTGAGGGGGGATTTTGATAGCAACCTTCAACTACTTGAAGGGTTGCTCCAAGGAGGATGGAGCTCGACTGTTCTCAGTAGTAACAGAGGGCAGAACGAGAAGCAATGGTTTCAAGTTACAGCTGGGGCGGTCCAGGCTGGCTATTAGGAGAAACTTCCTTACTAAGCGAGTGGTGAAGCATTGGAATAAGCTGCCTAGGGAGGTGGTGGAATCTCCATCTCTGAAGGTGTTCAAGGCCCAGCTGGACAAAACCCTGACTGGGATGATCTAATGGGAGTGGTCCTGCTTTTTTTGGCAGGGGGTTGGACTAGATGACCTTGTGGTGTCCCTTCCAACCCTATGATTCTATGATTCTATGATCACAATTCAAAATGATTTGGACAAACTTGTGAAATGGTTCAAGGTAAACAGAATGACATTCACTAAACACAAATGTAAATACTCCACTTACAAAAGAACAATCCTTTCCATATACAAAAAATGGGCAATGACTACCTACGAAGGGGTACTGCAGAAAGGGATCTGGGTGTCATAGTGGACCACAAGCTAAATATGAGTCAAAAGCATAACCATGTTGCCAAAAACACCTTTCTAGGATGCATTAACAGGAAGTAAGTAAGTAAGTAAGACATGAGAGGGAATTCTTCTGCTCTACTCCACTCTGATTGGGCCTCAGTTGGAATATTATGTCCTGTTTTGGGTTCCTCATTTCAGGAAAGATGTGGACAAACTGGATAAAGTACAGAGAGGAGTGACAAGAATGATTCAAGATCTGGGACACTTGATGTATGAGGGAAGATTGAAAGAGCTGGGTTTGTTTAGTTGAAAAACGAGCAGAATGAAAGGGGACATGATAACAGTTTTCAAGTATTTAAGAGGTTGTTATGAGAAGGACGGAGAAAAACTGTTCTTAACTGCCAGTGATAGGACAAGAAGCAACAGACAGGCCCATGGTGATGGAAGGTCAGGTTAGGGACTGCTTAAAGAAGCTGGATGTGCACAAGTCCATGGGGCCGGACAAACTGCATCCAAGAGTGCTAAGGGAATTGGCCAACGAGATAGCAGCACCTCTGGCCGTTATCTTTCAAAACTCATGGAGAATGGGGGAGGTGCCAGAGGACTGGAAAAAAGCAAATGTAGTGCCTATTTTCAAGAAAGGGAAAAAGGACGATCCGGGGAATTATAGACCAGTGAACCTCACCTCAATCCCTGGAAAAGTTATGGAGCAGATTCTCAAAGAATCCATCCTCAAACACTTGGAGGAAAATAAAGTGATCAGGAACAGTCAGCATGGATTCACCAAGGGTAAATCATGCCTGACCAATCTCATCTCCTTCTATGATCAGATGACTGGTTTTCTGGATGCAGGAAAAACCATTGATGTGATATACCTTGATTTTAGCAAGGCTTTTGATACAGTTTCCCACAGCATTCTCATTGGCAAATTAAGGAAGTATGGGTTGGATAGGTGGACTATAAGGTGGATAGAAAACTGGCTAGATCAACGGTTTCAGCATGTAGGAATCAATGGTTCCATGTCTAGCTGGCAGCCAGTCACAAGTGGTGTGCCCCAGGGGTCGGTCCTGGGGCCGGTTCTGTTCAACATTTTCATCAATGATCTGGATGATGGAATAGACTGCATTCTCAGTAAGTTTGCGGATGACACCAAGCTGGGGGGACCAGTAGACACGTTGGAGGGCAAGGATAGGAGTCAGGGAGACCTAGATAAATTGGAACAGTGGGCCAATAGAAATCATATGAGCTTCAATAAGGACAAGTGTAAAATCCTGGATGTGGGACGAAAAAACCCCATGCACCGCTACAGGCTGGGAAACATTCAGCTAAGTAGCAGCAGTGTAGAAAAGGACCTGGGGGTCATGGTGGATGGGAAGCTAGATGTGAGTCAGCAGTGTGCTCTTGCTGCCAAAAAGGCCAATGACATACTGGGCTGCATCAAAAGATGTATTACCAGCAGATCAAGGGATGTGATCGTTCCCCTCTATTCTGCACTGGTAAGGCCACATCTAGAATACTGTGTTCAGTTTTGGGCTCCCCACTATAAAAAGGACAGGGACGTGCTAGAGAGAGTTCAGAGGAGGGCAACCAAAATGATTAAAGGGCTGGAGCACAAGCCCTATGAAGAAAGACTGAAAGCATTAGGCTTATTTAGTCTGCAGAAGAGAAGCTTGAGGGGGGATTTGATAGCAACCTTCAACTACTTGAAGGGATGCTCTAAGGAAGAGGGAGCTCGACTGTTCTCGGTAATAACAGAGGACAGAACAAGGAGCAATGGTCTCAAGTTGCGGTTAGGGAGGTCGAGGCTGGATATTAGAAAAAACTTTTTTACTGGGAAAGTGGTGAAGCCTTGCAATGAGCTGCCTAGGGAGGTGGTGGAGTCTCCATCTTTGGAGGTGTTTAAGGCCCGGCTGGACAAACCATGACTGGGATGGTTTAGTGGGAGTGGTCCTGCCTCTGGCAGGGGGTTGGACTAGATGACCTGTGAGGTCCCTTCCAACCTTATGATTCTATAATTCTATGACTTTAAACTACAGCAATGGAGGTTTAGGTTGGACATTAGGAAAAGAGTCCTGATTTTCGGGGTGATTAACCGCTAGTATATGTTGCCTAGGCAGGTTGTAGAGTCTCCATCATTGGAAGTGTTTAAGAGCAGGTTAGACAAACACCTTGCAGGGATAGTTTAAGAAGGTAATTGGTCCTGTCATGAGTGCAGGGGACTGGACTTGATGACCTCTCAAGGTCCCTTCCAGTTTCCATGATTCTATAACAGGATTGTAAGGGATAGCGAGCAGAGATTTATCAAGAATAATCCATGTCAAACCAGCTGAGTATACTTCTTTGCTGGGATTACTGGCCTGGTAAATTGGGGTAAGCAGTAGATGTGATATGTCTTGAATTTAGTGAGGTTTTTGATGCAGTCTCACATGACATTTTCATAAACAAACTAATGAAATAGGCTATGTCTGCACTAGTAAATTAGTCAGGACTAAGCAACCTTAGTCCTGACTAATTGGAACCATGTCTACACTAGCTTTTGGCTAGTTTGTACTACATTTTTTTTTAATTTGAACTAGCCAAAGCTTGGTTCAAACTAGTTAGTTCAAACAGTAAGTTTGAACTAACCGCTTTGGCTAGTTCAGACTAGCATGATGTAGTCATGCTAGTTCGAACTAAATAAATTCAAACTAGCTGTTAGTGTGAACTAACTGCATTTTTTTAGTTCAAACTAACGTTTAGTTCAAACTACTCACTTTTTTAGTTCAAACTAAAAAGTTACTTCAAACTAAAAAAAGCATGGCTGGTTCGAACTAACTTTGAACTGCTTAGTTCGGACTAAGCAAATCTGAACTAAGCTTCTAGGTGTAGATGTAGCCATTCAGTTTAGATGAAACTACTATAAGGTGGATGCACAATGGGTTGAATCACCATACCAATAGAGTAGTTGTCAGTGGTTTGTTATCAAAGTTGGAGGGCTTATCAACTGGAATCTCACAAGAGTCAGACTTGGGTCAGGTACTATTCAGTATTTTCATTAATGATTTGGACAATGGAGAAGGTCATATACTTAGAAAATCTGCAAATAGCACCAAGATAATGAGGTTCCAAGGACTTTGGAAGACAAGATTAGAATTGAAAACAACCTTGACAAATTAGAGATTTGGTCTGAATTTTAGCAAGGTGAAATGCAGTAAAGATAAGTGCTGCATATCTCATTTAAGAAGGAAAAATAAAATGCAGAATAAGAAAATTGTGACTGGCTGGTGAAAAGATCTGGAAATTATAATAGATCACAATCTGAATATGAGTCAATAATGTGATGTAGCTGCAAAAAAGGCTAATAAAAGTCTGGCATGTATTAACAGGAGTGCTCTATGTAAGATAAAGGAGTTAATTGTCCTACTGTACTTTGCAGTGATAGGATCTCAGTTGGTATACTATTTCAAGTTCTGGGTGCTATACCTTAGTAATTAGGTGTGGCCAATTTGGAGGTAGTCCAGAGGACAGCAACAAAAGTGATAAAAGGTTTAGAAAACCTGAGTTATGAGGAAAAATTTTTAAAAAACTGGTCATATGTTGATTTGAAAAAATACTGAGAAGAGCCTGATAAAGGTATTCAAATATGTTGAGGGCTTTACAAAGAGGGTGGTGATCACTTGGTCTCCACATCTACTGGAAGTAGGCCAAGAAGTGATGTGTCTAATCTATAACAAAACAGATAGGGTTAAACATGCAGGAAAACTTTCTAACTATAAGAGTAATTAGGCACTGAAGTAAGCTTCCAAAGGAGATTGTTGAGTCACCATCACTGGAGATTTTTAAGAATGGGTTGGACAAACATCTGCTGGGGCTATGCCTTAGCTTTACTTGCTTCAGCACAGGAAGCCGGACTTGATGACTTCTTGAAGTCCCTTCCAGTCCTACATTTCTATGATTTATTTATTCCAGGATTCCTATATCAAGCAAATTGACCCAAGATATTAATGTAATCTAAAATGTTACATTTTTGTTAACAGATCAGAATTCTGATTAATCAAATTGCAAAATGTTATGAGCCTAACTTTGCTTCCACATCATGTAACACTATTTACAATCATAATAGATTCTTTTTCTGGAGACTGATTTTTATTGCAGTTCCAAGTAATTACACACATCAGGTGAGAACTTTAAGAAAAATGCAGTTGTAAAAGGAACTAATATGAAGACTATAACTTCCCTACAACTCCACAGATTAGTCCTGGGGGCCAAGCCCATGATTTTCAAACCCTTTAAGGAACACAAGTTGTATTGATTTTTTTGCAAGAATGAAAGGTAAAACTGGTTTTAATATTTCTGTTATTGACATCTGTATTATAGAGGATCCTAATTTTCCCTGTCATGGAAAAACAGCATTATAGGGTGTTCTATTCAGCTGCATGTCTACATTAAATCCCAGTTATAAAAATGATATATTTTAGAAATTCCATATCTCAGTGGCTTACATGAGAACTGTGGTATATCATCTCACATGAGTTTTTCATAGCAACTACAGAAAACATATACATATATATTTCCATATATGGTGGGGATATACAGAGCATGTAATAAAGTGCAAAGCCATGTGTTATATACATTTTTCAGTGTATGTTCTGCAGTTGATCATGCACTGTTGGCCACCTCATCACACTCTGCATACCAATCCATTTTCCCTGGGTCTCCTTCTAACACTCAAACCCTCTTAACATCAAACAGCTGTCATTTATTAAATAATCTGACAGAGAAATATTTCCTTCTATCCCCAGACTGTGGATTTCCCTCATCCAGTGAGTGGAGGATCAGTACAGACAATATTTAGTCTTCATCCAGCAACAGAATTAAGGCCTGATATCTCCCAACCATTCATACTTAGAAACAGGAAACTTAAAATGTTCAGAAGTTTTAATTCTTAGCTTACCAATAGGGGATATTGTACTTGTCCCTATATCCTGTATTCACATGGCCCCCATTAGCCTAGCATTTGATTATTTATTAAAACAACAGTCCTTCATATTCCTCTTATCAATCTACTGGGACTGGGTTGTCAGGCAAGCATTTGCCCATCTGTCTGAGGTGTAGCTAAGGTTCACTTGCTTACCATCTTCTTTGATACAGTCCATATATCTCTTCCTTGGCTTTCTTTGAGATCTCGTTCCTACCATCTTCTCCTGCCATCCTATCTTCCTTCCTTCATCCTCTGCACGTCTCTGAATCAACCAAGTCATGTTTCCTGGCTTTTGTCAGTTGCCTCACGGACTTCCATCCTAATATTACATTCATTTTGAAATCTGCCATTTCATATAATCTTATAGGATGAAAACATCTCATCTCAAACACCTGCAGATACTGACCCTGCTGTCTGTCGTCTACCCTTCTGCACAGTAAACTTTTGTATAACTTTGCGTCATAGACAGGGAATTCAGACGCAACTACATGAGTGGCCCATGCAAGATTGTACAAAAGCCCTATGGTAGAAAAGGGTATTAACTTGCAGGTGAACACCTTAACTATTATCTTCCTCTCTCTCTGTCTTTCTCTCTCTCAAGCTGTGGACAGTCCAGAGCAGAGATTCATAACCTTTTTGTGTCATGACACAGGTGGTTGTATGTCCACCTGTGCACAACACAGAAGCCTTCACCCCCGATGCCTAAAACACCTGCCACCACAGCCCCCCTCCAATGCTTAAAAAGCCTACCACCACTAGGACTTTCAGCAGCAGCACAAACTGCAGGAAACCCTGCCATTGGAAGAATACTGCAGCTACCAGGATGTCCAGCACTGGCACAATGCCCAATCCACATGCCACTGAAATAAAAACACCACCACTGGAAAGTTTGACAGCAGTGGAAACCCTCCCCCCCACCACCACAAGCAGCCTTTTGCCATAAATCATAGGCATGCCAATTAAAGAAACTCTGCTGCTGGAAGTAAACCCCACAAGGAGGGGCCGGTTTGTTTTGGTGGTGGGGCGGGGGTGAGTTCTTTCAGTGACGGGCAGGCTGCAGGTGATGCACACAACCACATGCCGCAACACCAGCACTATCAAGCTATGCAGTTGTGACAGTTTAACCACAGATGAGCTATTTTATGTCACTTTCAGGTTTTTCTTTTTTTAATTATTTTTTAAGCTCCCTGTGAAGTCTATTTAGTTGGATTTAAGCCATTCAGTTGTACAAGTGGTGGGATATTAACAATAGAAATCTTAGAAATTTTTATTGGGGCTAACATATACAGAATACAGGATAGCATGGTGGGCATATGATATTTAATCAGCAGCAGTTTGGGATGATTTGGATAAAAAAATTCACTTCTGGATTCAGCATTCACAGGTAATGCAACCATCTCAAAGTTATGCCAAACACCCATCTGACCACATCACACCATTGTGTATACAACAGAAATAAATATTTTAGGAATGTTTAGACAACTCATAAAAATTTTATCAGGAGTCATTCTTCTAGTCCATTTCCTGAAGAGCCAGATGCCTTAATATCATATGCCCAGATACAGGACCCAGAAGGAAAGGGAAATGATAACTAACAGTTTTAAAAATAGACCCAGAATGCAGTATATGCATGTCGGAGCCAAGAAAGCCTCCAAGGGTCTGAGTCTGGAGTAAGGCAGCTGGCTTTTACCCAGCAGAGAGCTGCAGGTCTGTGGAGAGCCCTCATTCTGCAATGCATATATCTTTAAAAACAGGGTGACGGTTCTTATCCATACAGATATGAATCCTAAAAATGGTTTGTGTTCAGAAGAGGAGAAAGGTCTGTGGTTTGGGCTGAATCTTTACTTTTAAGACTCACGTCATCCCTATCACTTTGTTCACACTAAGCCCCAGTGGGATGATTTTGATATTATCATCATATAATTAGATGATTTACACTTTCATCCTGCAAGGTCTTGAACTTTTGCATAACTTTATATACCTGTGTTCCTTTTCAATTCGTTCAGTCTGCACATGTGCATTACATTACCAGTTTACTTAAGTCTTTGCAACATGGGGTCTTGAAGAATAATACATATCTGTAATGCATAACATTGCTCATCAAATTATCCTTATGAAAGGAGATGTTGGTGTAAAGCTTTTCTCTAGTGTAACTGCACAAGATGTACCTCATTAGTCAACTTCAACTCCTTCAAAGGGGCAAAAAATGTTCTTTTTCTCCTACAGTTTGAAATGTTACAGAAAGGAGAAGATGCTGCTAAACTTTGCATGTGAGTTTTGAAACCAGCTCTCACAGCTCTAAGCAGGCAGAGAGGCAGCTAGTTAGTATCTCCTTTCCTACAACTATTGATGCCTTTTCTCCTACACATAGATACTGATGGTAACTTTTCCTATCCAGTTTCAGAAGAAATGAGAGCCACTGATGAAACTAAAGAAATGATAAATTATCAAATGGTAATGGAAATGGATGTAAAATCAGCCATCATCTCCTATATGGATGTCAGCTGCTACTGTTTAGTTCTTCCTTCCAAAATAGATAGTGGAATAATAGAAATAAGATAAGAAATCTAAAAGATAATCTTTTATAGTTTTTCCCCTTTTCTTAATTTCATCCATAAATGTTCAGCAACTGCCTCTAAATTTGTGCCCATTATTTTAATATTCTTGACTGAAAGCATCTTACTTGTTCTTTGAATATCAGCATGCACAGTCACTTGTGCCTGCAAAGAAACTCAAAATTCAAGTTCACAAAAAATATCTGCATGTGCAGTTCTGGCATCTGAGGTTTATGTGGGTGAAATTGGGTTTTTGCAAACTCTAATGATTATGCAGACTATGCTTTCAAAGCACAAAAAGCTAAATGTATATTGTTGGCCTATACTATTTTTATTTCAGAGAGAAGAATAAGTGTTAAAATCTCCACAAGAGCCAGAGAGAGCAGAAAGGGGCTCTCCCTATGGCTACGTCTACATTAGAGGACTCAGGTGAGTTGACTTAATAACTTCATCTTAAACTCCACTTTATTAAGTTGACTTAGAGAGTCCCCATTTGTTTAAGGAGACTTTCTAAGGTTGACTTAAACCAGAGGACCATTTAAAGTCGACAGTAAAGTAGACTTTAAATGGGTCCCCTGGCTTAAGTCGATTTAACAAAGTTGACTTAAGCGACTATCCTGCTTTAAGTCGAGTTTATTAAGTTGACTTTAATGGCCACATTTTGTTAAGTTGACTTTAAGTGTGGCAGTTATTAAATTGATTTAAGCAAGTGCTTAAGTTGACTTAATGAACTCCAAATGTGGCCCTGCAGTTGCTTAAGTTGACTTAAGTCTGGTTAGGTCAACTTAAGCCTCCAGTGTAAACATACCCTATGTGTGATCCTCCATTTGGAATTATGGCTCAGTCTCAGTCCTGCCCTTACACACCTGCAGTGATGCCAGTTCTTGCTGTTTTATCATGAGTCTCACAATACTTGGTGTTCTTCTTAAAGTCCCAGCTGCTGGAGGAATGTGATTGTGTGAAAATCTTTTTTCTTTTCTTTTCTTTTCTTTTCTTTTCTTTTCTTTTCTTTTCTT
>ML682018.1:22196615-22276999 GCA_007922195.1 Podocnemis expansa
TTTTCTTTTCTTTTCTTTTCTTTTCTTTTCTTTTCTTTTCTTTTCTTTTCTACCCCTTATGGATGCAGAGGAAAGCCTGGAAATATGAAGGAATCCCAACTGTGACATCTCAAAACCAGGAAGCAAAAAGAAAATAAATCCAAATTTATTCTCTGTCTTTTTTAAAACAAAATCCTGATTTTTGGAGGGTCTTGACCCAGGCTTTTGCATTTCTTAGGATTAGCAACACGGATACAGTGAGGAAATTTTTTTACATTTAAAGGGATTGTAAACAAAAGATAATCACAGCTACATACACCTCATGTCCAAAGAGACAGGCTTGAAGTCTTAACTTTCCAGTATAAATTGTACGAGAGAATGAAATTCAAAGTTAATGCTCAGAATCGTTGACTAATTCAATCTATTGCCAGTTCCTATTGCATTTTGAATTCTTTTTTATTACTCCACATTTGCCAGTGATTGTTCATATTGTAACTGAGCTATACAATATATTAACACCATGGGTGAAGGGCAAGGACAGAACAGTTGACTTAACTTTGAATCTCCTCTTTTTTTCTAGTTCAGTGAGACCCCCTAACATTCTTTTAAATGACTATGTATATTTTGCATGGTAGGATAAGGAAATATATTCTAGAGATGCTTAAATGACTGTGAATCAGTTAGGTGTAAAGTTTAGGTGAAATGGGTCTTTGTTAAAATGAAATTTCTGTATGAGGCCTAACCCTGAGGGACAAAAGAGCAAACTGTAGACTGCTAGATTCCTAAGTACCTTTGCTTTCTTCTGCTATTTGCTGCACTTCTTCCATTTGCCTATTGGGGAACAGGTCATTGGAAATGGGATTTTGTTTAGTTTAGTGCTGCAGTCCATTGACCGTGCTGTCAGGACCAGTGGACTGCATTATAAATTTGGGGAACTGGTATAGCCGGCAGGAGTGGACACTACCTCAGGCCAAGTACTCAACTGACCTAAAACCTAAGTTATACTGCTGTCTTCTCTCATTGCACAGGAACATTCACCTCCTCTTAATATTTCATCGTTAGTTGTACCAGGCTCTTTAAATGGAGAGAAGGCAATCCTTAATTAAATAAATGATATTGTGCTACCTAAGGAACTGGCCCCAGCTTCCTGTGTCTTGGTTTTATGAATTCCTTTGCTGATATGAAAGCAGCCTTTTCCCCTGTTCCTTAGCCCACAAACAGCAGTGAAAAATGTTTCATAAAACTATAAGCTCATTTGTGTTGGAGGCAGACTGTCTTCCTGGCTGGATGCCCACCAAGGAAACAAACAAGCAACATGGCATGCAATTGCTACACACACGCACGCACGCACGCACGCGTGCACACACACACTCTCTCTCTCTCTAGATTGGCCATTAGGCCTTTGTTCTCTAATAATTCAGTAGTTCTGAAGTAAAACAGACAAGAGCTTTATAATCAGCTTATTTGTTTTGGTGCTTTTGCTTTTTTTCCAGTCCTTCTCATACTGCTTATAATAAAATGGTAGGAAGCTGTGAAAAGTAAAATAGATGTGAAAAAAAAGGTGAAAGAAAGGGATTTCCTCTCCTTTTTCACATGAAGGGCCTGATCCTATCAGGCCTGCAGCACCTCTGGCTCAGCACCTTGAAGGTTTAAAGCCTGAAGCCATAAATAGCTGGGATCTTTTTTTCCCACCCCAGTCAAAGCATGTCTTGAATAGAAATAAAGTCATTTGTGCCCATGCACATCAATTCTAGTTTTTTTGCCTTAAAAAATCAAATCTTTCTGTCTTTTCTTCCTTTCACTTCCCTTGAGTGCTACTTAATTAGAGGGGTTATGAAGCATCCATACTCTGTAGAGTGCCAACTAGGAACTATGTTCTGGCCCTTGCTAATAAAGGATTGGAACATGGAGAGGTTTTGATAAAGAGTGAACATTTTAAAAATAATGTTTTGAAAGCAGAAAAGTCAGTCAGTTTTTCTCCACCTGTTGCTCTTCCACACAGCCAGATATTTCCGCTGTTAACTACTTGCACAGGAGTGGACCTTTTACCTTTAATGATTTTTTAATTATTATTGGGCTCCACAGAGTTTAAAGGAAAGTTCTGCTAATCACAGAGGAGGGAAGGGAGGATGTTTTAAACAGGAGGTGTTGTATTCTTTTTAATTAACTGTGCAGAACTTTGTGAGTTTTTCTTCATCATTTCTAACATCAAGCTGCTCCTTCACTTCCATTCCAGTTACTTTGCAGGAGACATCAACCTGTGTGTGTAGGAGAGGATGTATATCTGCTTTAGTACAGGGGATAATCCTTGAGTTGCAATAAACAAACTGCCCTAGTTTTCCCTCCAAAGAAAGTTGTAGTACACCTTTAGAAGAACAGCTGCTCTGACGGGAAACAAGCTTAACAGCCTTAAATGGCCATGACAGAAAAATAGAGCCATGGCAGCAATGCAGACCAATACTAAACAATATCTGCAGAAACGAGTTGCTATACTGAGGACAGCATTTGGCAATTGCTCTAATGGCTGGTTTATTGATATTTTAATACTGTACAGACGCTGAAAATATGAATTGCCCACCACTGAGCACTTGCCTTAAAAATATCCCAGCATTAACTAGGGCTTTCTAACATAAAAGGAACAGATAGATCATGGAGTAAATAGGATTGTCTCCCACACAGTCATGTTTAACAGAAATAAAAACCTTAAATGTGTGCCATCTATTGCTTGGTTCTTAACCAGTGAAGTTGGCGAGTCAGCATATAAGCCAGTTTTACAGTTGTTATTCAGGAAAGACACTATCTATCCCGCTGTTGTTAAATAACAGTATCTCATCGGGGTAGCTGTACTTACAGTGACCAAATCGAGTATGAGAATGTAATGTTATATTGGTTATTTAACAATTATTTTGCAGTAGTATCTAGAGAGACCTAGAAGGTTGGAGCCTTACTGTGCTAGGTTCTGTACAAATGTTGTCAACCCTTCTGAATTCATCATGACATTTTTCCCTATTTGATGTTTTTTTTCTTTTTTAAAAGTCCCAGCTGCTGCAGTCAGATTATTACCTGACAGCCTCTGGTTTTGTTTTTTAAACAGAGTATATTTCTAACCTCTATAGAGGCAGAGAGACAACTGAAAATGTGAACCCAAAATGCTTCAGGGACCAATGGCAAATAAAATACATCTTATATTATAACTCTCATGACTTTTAAGCTGATCACCTGATTCTAGGGGTGACTGACTCAGGATTTTTGAAAACTAGAGATTGGAAATACTTCTCAAAGAGCTTACAGCCCTAAAATTGGAGGTCTTCCTGATTAGATTACTTGCATTTAAGGCTGGGAGGGCAGTAATTCCTAGCAGTTGGTTCTATTACACTCACGCTCCTTTAGCATGCAAAATATACCATGATGAACCACTGGTGCCCAGGGTATTATATATTGTCCTCTAATATGTGTAACTACCATGCTGATACAGATGACACTTTGTTATTTCTGCTTTGCAGAACTCCATGAAAGAAAAATTATTCTATTCCAGTTCAATTTTATTTGGCTTCAACATGAGCTTTGGGTTTGAACCAGCTCCAGATTAATGAGAAGCATAATCAAACCCACTTGGTTTCACGTTGACACATGTGAGACCAACAATTGGCCACAATTTCTTTGCAACACCACCAAGTAGCTTAGGGTCACTCTGAAACTCAGAAAAAGCAAGTCAATTTGGCATCATTTCAGAACTCATTGTGAGGCCTATATCTGGCATATCTGTCTCAGATATTTATGAACCATCCAGCAGACAGAGATTCAGAACTATCCTTCCCAGCTTTCTCCGGCACCACAGCCATCTTACTCCATTTCTCACCTTTGTTTATTTCCCAAGTCATCCTTTTGATGATAGGCTATCTTATTACTATCTCTAAAGACATATGATATTGGTTCTTTCTTGGTAATCCACACTGATATCCTGGTATTTAGAATAATGTTTCCATTTGTTTCAGCTGCTCACAGGGTCTCTTGAAGAGTGCTCAGAAACTTATGAATTACAAAATCTTGCCTAGCCAATAGGTCCTAGGGATCAGCCAGGGTTGAGACCGTTCATATGGATGGCCAAATTAAGGAAAACAATGGAAGAGGAAGAGGCATTTCTCAAATGAATTGCCTTGTGGCATTGATCTTGGATTTAGGCTTTGCTAGCCAAATACCAGGGTTAACTCAATTAATTGGGACTAAAACAAATAAAAGTGTAGGCAAATGAAATGCTAGAGACCTACAGTTGAAAAGAATAAAGGATAGAAAGAAAAAGAAATAAAGAAAAATTGTACCAGGTTTGCCTGAAAGTGTAGCTTGTATGACTGGCCATTTCTAAACCTCACATTTTGTTTGATGCATCTTCGTAGAGTTCAAGGTCAGAAGGGTCTGCCAGATTTGATCTCCTGTATCTCACTGGCCACCACCACCACCTGCACACTGACTCCAACAATTGAAATTGTAGCAAGAACCACACTGAGAGGACTAATTTGTGTTGCAAGTTGAGAACAAGAGACTGAAGGGTATCAATGGTTGAAGGGCCTGAAATGGCAGGGAATTGATTAAGTGTTTCCCACTAAAGAAGAATAAAAATAGTCTTTACATATCCAGTATGTACCCTTTGGGGTGATTTACACTGCTCTGCAGCTTTTCTTGTGGTTTTCCAGGTTCTTTCATTAGTACTCTCTTCTTTCATCATCTTTCTGCATTTCTTTCTTACATCTCTGACCTCATTCTTTCCTTTCTTCATCTTTTCTATTTTTAGTCAGGAGTTTAAAAGTGTACACCCACCATTGCCAAGAGTCGCTTTCTTGAAAGTCACTTTAGAACAGATTCTTTACGAAGCATGAATAGCAGCGTGGCAATAGCTCCTTTAGGAGGCACTATTACCTTCCCTTCCTTTTATGGGAACATTGAAAATCTCAGCCAATAATGGACCACCACCTCAGATCAATGCAAGTCTTCAGTACACTATGGGATCAGGTTGTTGGAAAAACCACAGCAGAAAGAAGGGGCTGAGAGATGAAACTTTTCTATTTGTAAGTAAGAATATACAGTTGGAAATTTTCCTAACAGAAAGATGGACTGGGCAGAATTCAGTTATGCTCTGCCATTCAGTTCCCAGCTCCTCCTTATCTTTTTTGGATAAGTCACATTCATATTAATAAAGGCTATTTAAATGTAAACTTCCAGGGCTTGATTTTTTTCATAATGCTGCACCAGTTTTATGCTATGTTCATATAGTCAAGAGGGTGCAGGAACATTCAAAAGTGTCCATGTAATTTCAGAGCACAAGTCCCATTGATTTTTAACCATCAACCTAAATTTTATTTTTAAGAATTCCACCCACAGTGTGTTGGGTCAACACATCCATCACCCTGCCAATACAGGCTCCCCCTTTACGGAACATCACTGTGTGTTAGTGGGAGATTGTGCCACTATGCAGAATATATTACACCATCAGATGTATTTGCCAACAGTTCACTTGTATTTGCAATCTTAGGGCTTCAAAGTCCCTGCAAGATCCACATCCTTCCTTCTTTCCCAGGCTGTTTGGTTTCCTAACAGCATATTTCCTGAGCCTAAGCAGCTCCTATTGTAACTTCTGTTTGCATTGCAAACGTTGAGAAAACAAATAATGAAAATAGGGAATGGCAAATCTAAATTGTGCATTAAAAATGAGTAATTATAAATGTATGTGTGAGAGAGCTGAGCTGCACAGCTCTTGACAATGCTGCTCCAATATGGTCATGAGAAGGATTCCTAGTGTGCACATTTGTAAGGGATGACACATTGCCTGGTTAAAAAGTTCATTTCGTTTTGTGTAAACTTAAAACTCTCTGATTTTAATCTCTTGAACGTGACTGTCCTGGATATGAAGCCAGAAGGTACTGAACTCTACATTTTGGCCACTGTAGCGTCAACAAATAACATAAAAAAAAATAGTGTGGAGAGCAACCGAGAATATAAACAACCTAAATTCACAAAGTAAATTCCTTCACTCCAAGGGCCTACTTAGTACAGATAATAATTATGCCCTGTTCAGGTCATGTAGCATTTTTGGATGAGGTGCAAGTGAAAAACACAACTCTTTTGAGTAGAGCAGCAGTGCTGCACACCAGTTAAGATAAAGCTGGTGTGTGACAGGACAATAAGCTGAAGGCTCATTCATTTTGGAAAGGCAGCAGGTGCAGAACCAGGAAACAGTGGGAGGGAAACAGCACAAAATGGAGAAAGTTATTTCACTGATGTGTGAAATAAGTATAAAAATATTCTGAAAAGGCAGATGATTTAAACTTGTGTGACCTGTGTGTACTTGACTGAGACTAAGCTTCCACTGACCTTGGTAAAATGACAGGGATAATATTTTCTCAAGGATGAAATGTACTTGACCACTTGAACACTGTAGCAAGACTAAGCAGACAGTATGTACCAAGCATATATGTGGATCTTCTATTTTTTTTCTTGCTTGAGCAAACATGTAATAAAAATCTAAAAAAAAAGAAAAATAGGCTTTGTTTGTGTTTGAACTTATGGTCCTACTAAGGAGCCCAGTTATGAGATGAAAAAAGCATCTTGTTCCTCACCCCTTGGTTTCTGTGCCTGAGTGTTTGTCTGTCTTCCCTTCACTAGGGGGGGCATGCCGGTTTAGCTAAATCTTCAAACCCTTGCTAAAGTAAACAAGGCCTTGGTTTCAGAGCTTGAGTGTGCAGTGAAGGATTCCTGCATCTGATGATGTTGAAGTACCCAAATGCGATGCATGTTTATTTGGAAACTCTTCATGAGCAGGCTATCCTGAAATAGGCCACGGGGTCATCTTGTTGCTACCTTTTATGGTGGTAGGAGCTTCTCCAGAGGAGTTTTTAAAGCAAAGTGTATTCACTACTAGCAACTACAGGATGACTCTAAAAGATATTCCTAGATTGTGTTTCATTTTGTATAAATACCTCTAAGTTAGGATGCGTTCTTAAACTATCCAGACATTTTAAATTTGCAAGATTGGAATGCCAATCTCTTGAAAAATTTTCATGTGGTTTATTGTGATTTTGATGACGCTTGCAAGGCTTTTAGTCAGGTAAAAAATGTCATGAAAGCATCTTTCTGTTTCAGTCCAGCTGTCTATTGTGGTACTTGTCCTTCTAATACCAGACTGGACTTAGAAGTGAAGAAATACTATGAGTAGTGGTCCTTCAACATTCATGAGCTTTACCTAACAGAAGCAGACACAGTTATCATAGTATTTTCAGTTTAGTATAGTACCACGGCATAGGCTAGCAGACTATCCCTCTGGATCTGTTTGAATTGAACTTGTGACCCACCCTCCTCTGCGTGTATAAATACAACAAGCCACATTTATTTTCCATTTGATGCATCTGATAAAGTGGGATTGTGCCCATGGAAGCACATGAGATAAATACATTTCTTGGTCTTTAAAAGTGTTGCAGAACTCTTGTGTGTGTGTGTGTGTGTGTGTGTGTGTGTGTGTGTGTGAGAGTCAGCAGTCTTCACTTGCACATCTCTATCCTTAGAAGAGGAAATACCTTTAATAGTACAAAAACCTGAGGTTATTTGGCTACAAATAACTCTTGTGTTATCTGAAGAAATTGGGGAGTTTTAAGGGACACTACTGTGCAGAACTTAACCCAACTTTTTCAAATCTTATACAAAATATATTAAAGCACAGATCTCGTTGGTGAGAACATGCCCACTCTTACTGTTGTCAAAATCAATTTTCCTGTCCTCTGTTCACATATACTTGAAAACAAAGCTGTCCATCTGCCCTCAGATTCCAGTGTGTATCTTGAACCTTTAGATATTTATGCTAATAATCATCATGAACAATTAACATATTCAAGTAAACAGCAACACATGAAACAATGTAATGTCTATGTTACTTGCAAAATTTTTGAGGTGATTAATTAGAGAATGGCCTGAAGATTATGGCCCCAATTCAACAAATTACTTAAGCATGTCTAACTTCAAGGACATAACAGTCCATTAAAGACACAGGGCCTACTCATCTGCTTCATGTTAGGTGCATGCTTAAAACCCTTGTGGAATAAGGCCTGATATATATAATGAGAATGGTTCAGAGAGCGGGCTTCATTTATCAGTTATTTGCACAAGTCAGAAAAACAGTTGGGAAAATTTGGAAATGTTGCAGTACATTTTGTCTTAGCATGTATTCACAAATTTTATTTCTCTTTTTCTTTTTTCTGTTGGGGGACTGACCAAAACAACAGGGAAAGCCAAGCATCTAGAATCATCCTGAATTGGATTGTACACTATAAAAAATTCAATTCATGGTGAGATTTCTTATGATAAATTAAAGAAAAAAAAGAGAATATTGTCCTTAGACTAAGAATATAGAGATTTCCTTGGATAAAACCTAAGCTGACCCAAAAGAGCAAGATCCTTTGAATGCTGACTATTTTTTAATTTTTTTTTTAAAAATAAACCTACACATGTTTTCACATACAGCTGTTAGTGGACTCATTTTGAAGACTGTGACTCCTGGCTGTTTATATTTATTTCTATCTTTTTTTTTTCCCATTTCTGAACTTTAATAGACAGACCACTGTAAACCAAAATGGAATATTTGTGTGATATATCAAATAACCCCAAAAAACAGTTTATAAGAAATGAATCTCAAATTGATCAAGAACTGTGGGGCAGTTTTATTATAATTTATCAGTGTAATTGGTGCAGTTCAGGCTGCAGGAGTGTCTCTTAAAGTTCAAAACTTGTTGCCAAAGAGAAATAAAACCTAGAGGCTTAAGAAGGCATTATTTTTAAGCCATAGTCCACTATAATATTATTAAAGCAAAAATATTTGATTATGTTGTCAGCAGAAAACATGTCTTTTCAGTGCTTTTATTAATCCCCGTCCCCCCTTCACTTCCACTTTTTGTACTGCAACTTCAGTTTTGGTTATACTTTATCTTCTCTGCTCATGGTAAAGCCAACAATGGAATTTTTTTATACTGAACAGCTGGGACTTCTGCCAGCACACTGAAAACTAAACAATGGAAAGGAAAACTGGATGGCTTGGAGACTTGGGAGTAGTCTAAATAGATTTTTTTCCACCAGAAGAACAATGGCACAACTCCCATTAGGTGAGAACTAGAGGTGGGCTTGCACTAAAAGCATAAGTCCAGGTAACGTCTGACCGTAGTGAAGAGGATCAAAATCTAGAACAACATATTTTTCCTGTCAGCCTTTTACTTTTCCTGCCCACTTACTTTTTAGTTCTAAGCCCAAAGACTGCTGAACCTTATTCAGAGGCAAATTAAGTCTCTGCCTAAAATAAATTAAAGTATAAATTCAGATATGATATGAAGAAACAAAATGTAGAGCGTGGAGATGTAGGAAAAGGATTACGACAATAAAATAAGCAGAGGCAGCCTTAGGCAATTGGGGGGCCTAGGCGAAGGCCTCTTGCGGGGCCCCCTAAAGGGCCCACCATAGGCCCCCACTGCCACCCTCCTTGTGGCCCCAGTGCCCCCTGCAGCCCTAACTCCCCATCCCCAGGACTCCTTGTTTGAACCAGATTAACATTACTATCTCACTAGAACTCGTAAATTATTCTCGGGTATGACATTTTTAAAGATCTTTCCATCATGAAGCTTCTAAGTTGATCATCTTTCACTTAACATAAATGAGCTAATGCTGAACTACACAGTTAAAATGAATATTTACATTTAAAAAAAAAGTATGGGCATTAATTAATAAATAAAAAGTGGTGGATTTAATGATGGCTCAAAAATAACTAAAACACCACATTTAAAATTTTGGCAGTGACATCATACAATTTTTTTATACAGGCTTGGGTTTATGTGTACTAGACATTTAATATGAATAATTAGAATAAATAAAAATAAGTGAAAAGAAGGTTTCTACTGGGTAGATATAAATAAAAAACACCAAATTTCAATGAAATGCTCTGAAGTATTCAAGTTTATAAGACTCTGGCCCCCTACAAAACATTAAATAGTAAGTACAAAAGAAGCTAAAAAATTGCTTACCAAAAGAAAGACATACAGCACAGACATCATACACAGCTGTAATGATTGCCTGAGGGCAGCACTGTATTTATATGTAGCAGCCTATATGCACCTACCTGTTAACCTGACCTAACCAAAACCAAAGGAAAAACTGACACAAAGGCAAAGGAAAAGGCAAAAGAAGAACAGGTTAAAAAAGAAAAGGAAAAGGAAAAATTTCAAATTGGGATTATAAAATAATAGAATAAATGGCCACACTCAGGAGCTAAGCCACTGGAAAAGTTCCTTCTATTGTCCTGCCTATTGCTTGCTCCATCTTTTTTAGCATGTCAATGTGAAGATAATGGGCAGATAATGGTGGAATCTGCAATTCAGATGAAGCACAGATTCAAATGATAGTTTGTCTTGATGAGCCAAGACTAAAAAGTGCTTAGGCTTCCAGCCCTACTAGTTCTGCTTGATGGGAACAATTTCTATATTTTCATTTCTGTCCACCAAATTGAGGATGGGACCCCTTAATACTTGGGGTCCTAGGTGGCCACCTGCTTCGCCCACCCCAAAAGCCACCACTGAAAATAAGGCAGTTACTCATACAATTAAAATGTGTATGTCTCTTGTTAAATCGGGGTAGGATGGCTGTCTTTTATTTGTTGTATTAAGTCACTTTTTGTAGGTGACACTGGATCCATGGGTTTTAGGAAGGATTTGATTTATCAAATGAGGGATACTTGGAGAACAATTTATAGAGGGGTTTCCTTGGATAAGGTGGAAATGTTTTATGACACCCTTTGTGGGTGTGCTTGCCCCTATTCAAAGGACTTACATTCTGTTATTATTGAGTCTGAATATGAAGTCAAGAGTTCACCCTCCATAACAATAGGTGGGGTTCTTGACTGCAGGGACAGCCCTGGTAGCTATAGCTTCTGGTTTCTATGATAGAGTTTTGTCATGGACTCAGAGAAGCTGTATGGTCCAGGGGCCAAAGCACTTGGCTTTTATTCTCAGCTCTACCACTGGTTTTCTGGGTGACTTTAGATACATTAATCACACCTCCTTGTAATTTAGTTTCCCCATCTGTAAAATGCAGCTAAAGATGCTGACCTCCTTTACAAATCATTTAAAGAGCTAATAATGAAAAGCAAGTACTGAAAATAACACAGCCATGTCTTACTAATAAAAGAATGCCAAGTTCCAAAGAGGTAGTCCTGTTAGTCTAGTCCAGCAAAACAAACAAGTTCCCCATTTTCAAGCATCTGACCAAGTGGGATTTTCTCCCATGAAAGCCCATGCAATAAATAAATTTGTTAGTCTTTAAAAGTGCCACTGGACTCCTTTTTTGTCTTAATAAAAGAATGTAAGTGTTAAATACAAGCACCTTGCTTTACTGAGAAGAACCACCAACAATACCTGTAGTCAACAGATTGGAGAATATCTGGGAAGAACATTCAGACCAGTTCTAGATGTATGTATAACATGCAAAAAAAGCCAGAAAGAACAGATAGGTTGAAACTATCAGAAGAATTAAGGATTAACTAGAATGTGGGAGCATTTTGAACAGAGATATTGTACATGACTGCAGTGGGTGCTGTCAAATGAGCAGTGCCAGGAAAGTGCCCTTATTATTAACTGTACTGGGTCTTGGGACCCAAGGTATTTTCAGTAGCTAGGAGCTTTTGTCATTTAAACCCTATGCAATTAACTGGTTCATAGGTGTTATCCTGGTCCCGTGCATAAGGGTGAATTTCACCTTGTGTGAAATTTCTACCTAGATTTTACATTGCACTGCACTGTATAATTTGATTGACTTTTTCTTTTGGAATTCAGATAATGTCCTTGTCTAATCCATAACTGCTAAGGAGAGATAGTGGAAATAAAATGAATTAGTGTAACCTCAGTTTTGTTGATGTCTGTGTTCCATTTCCACTCAGACTGCACTCCATCTCCCTCCTCTAGCAATTCAGGAAGCTAAAAAAGAGCACAACCAGCTAAAGCCAAAGCAGGGATGTAATCGCTTGGCAGCAGACTTTTTTGGCATAAGCTCCCAGCCAGAAAATGGACTTTTTTCAAGAAAGCTGTGGGCAGAAAGAGGATTTCTTCAGGGAAATCTAACTTGTTTTCAATCTTTCCACAGGTGGTGAGCCCATCTGTTCACACTTCCATGTTACACACTCTTGTGTCCTCTGCTTCTCTAAGAAAGCAGTAAATAAGTGTAAAAATGGCCATCTAATCTAGTCTGCGGTTGGACAAAAAGGTAAGGCCCATGAACAAATCACAAACATGAAGGAAGAAAAAACAATCGGGTGGCACTAATGTGATGAGGAGAGCAATGTATATGAGTTTTGAAAGTGTATCTAGCTTATTAAGTTATCTCAATGAAAAAATCACCTACAGCTTATCTTCCAGGTCCATAGGCTTTTCCAGATCCATTCATTTCCTGAACTGATGATATATGGTTCAGTATGAAACAAACAGTATTGTGACCGCATTTCAAACATATTTTCCTGAGTACGGGCTTCCTGAGACTCCTGACCCCACCCTGTCACTTTTCAGACTGTCAGGAATGGAAATGACCATTAGGTTTATTTGGAAGTTTGTAAAGAAATCCAATCTGAAGCCAATATATTCATACTATTGCTGGTAGCAATATTGTTGATGGGCTTTTAGTGGACAGTGGGAAATGGTGAAAAAAAAAACCCCAACCACTTCTAATGAATGTATATCTATCTCCTAATTTAACTTTAAATAACAAATGGCTTTAATTCTGCAGCCACAAAATAATGACACAGATTTCTTTCCTCACCAGTCGCCTTTCACATGAACTGAAGTTTTGTGGCAAGAATTTGTACCTCTCAGTCTCTAAAACTTCTAGCAGGTACAGCAAATAACAGGAAATAGAAACTGTGTAAATACCCTCTGACAGTCCAACCCAGAAATGCATACATGCTAAGGTGGTCATACAATTTCCAAAGAAAAGATAACCTTGAATAAAGATAATAAATCTAGAGAGTAGAAAGCCTGGGCTCTCTCTCTAATGCGAGTTCAACTTCTGAGGCAATCAGAGTTCTTGGAAAAAAGCAGCATGGCTTATACACATTCCTGGAATCTCAGAGAGGCGGGCAGGGGGAGAGAGGGATGGAAGGTGAAAGGTGAAAGTCAGAGAAAGCCTGGCTCACTGCCAGCTGACAGTTTCACTTTGAACAAATGCATCTAGCAAGTTTAGGTAGAATCCTGTAGATTTCGATAACTGTATTTGTCTGCTGGGCTTCCACAAAGCCACAAGAGCACTGCAGTGAAATCTGATGAAAATATCCCTTTAGCCTGCAAGTAAAGACAATTTTGTTTCTGCTTGAGAAGACTGGGGCAAGGGAACTTTACAGAATAGTCCTCATTTTGAGAGTTAGTGAGGCTATTTATCATTTTCATTTAGAGTACCTCTGATCTGGCCTTTGCTTCTCTAGCAACATGATTGGAAGGGACAGCCAGCATTTTGCTTTACGAGTTGCTGTCATGAACTAAACCAATGCTGGCTATAGTCCTTGAAGTCAGAGACCATATGGGAGTGATTTTCAAAGAGGTTGGTTGCAAGCTAGTTCTCAATCATGAAAATGTGTTCTTATTCTCTTTTATCGTTCTCCTTTGTTGAGGCAGCTTCCCTAAGCAGTATACCATTGATTTACAGAAATGGTGGGGGGAAGAGGGCAGTTGATTATTATGAGTTTTATAGACAAGTTTGGTAGATACTGTATAGCTGTGGGACTAAAAAAAAAAAAAGGTTGTGAAAAATCCACATTTTCCTGCAGCCTACAACAGTGGTTTTCAAACTTTTTCTCTCAGGACCCAGTTGAAAATAACCATTTATGCCCATGACCCAACAATTCCATCTTTCAGCAATACATTCCGGGCTTTGGGTGGCAGAAGAAAGGGGGCACTGTGACCCAGTACCTGAAGGTCTGCTCCCAACCCATAGTTTGAAAACCACCGGCCTACAGACCTGTGTCTTGCAGTGATGAGGAGGCATGAGTGAGGACTTTCTGGTCTTTAGGTGGGGGGAAAGCCACCTATAAACTCCACAACCGATCTACAATCTGAAATGAGATGGGCTTTACTTAATGGGAATTTCCAGTTCTTTGTTGTGCTGCTATCAATTATCCTGGCACAGTGCCATTCACTTATTTTATGGGCATTGTGTCAAAGCTTCCGCTCAGTTTTGAGAGGGTATAAAGAGGCTGCAAGATGGCTGCCCTCACAGGAGCCAAAATGGCTGCCCCCACAGGAACCAAGATGGCTGCCCCTGCAGAACTGCCACTCAGGCAGGAAGGTAAGAGGTGGGGCAGGAAGTATAAAAGCCAGGCCGGGGAGCTCAGTCCAGCCCTGGCCACTGAGGGAGAAGGATGGCCCTGTCCAGGCTCCTCAGCCCCAGCCCTTCCTCCGGCAGAGGAGACCTGGGCGTACTCGCTGGCCTCCAGCCCTATACCGAGATGGCTGGCTTGGGCCTCCCATGGCGGGTGCCCATTGGGAAGGCCCCCTGCTGTGTGAGATGGACAGGCTGTGGCGGCCTGAACTGCCGTGCTCCCTGGGTTACAATGAGGGCCCAGAATGCTGGGAATGGATCTCCCCACCTGCAGGAGAGGACATGGAGGAACTGCCCCTGGCTCCACCTGATGCAGACCCCTCTGCTGGAGAGGACCTGGAGGAACTACCTCACCCTTGACCATGGGGAGTGGCCAGAACTGCCCCTGGAGGAGATGGTGGTCACCCCAGAATTTCAGGACCTGCCACCACCAGATGCCTGGGGAGGCTTTTACTCTGTAGCCCAATGCCATTTGAGGAGGGTGTAGACCAGGTACTAATGGGAGAGGGGGAGGGCAGTAGCCCAGGGGAAGTTTACCCCATACCGGAGTCAGCATGTTGCGGTCGGAACCCCATTGACTGCATGTCTGGCTGCTGTTAGGGCCCTGGGCTGGGACACAGTGGAGTAGGGCAGGCCTGTCTTCTCCCTCTTCCTCTCCCCTGTTTATTGGGACATTGACCCCAAATATTCCCCAACCTCATTGGACCCCTGATTGCATCAAGACTCATTGACTGAGCACCCTGGTAAGGGCCCGGGGCTATGGGTGAACTGTCTTACCCAGCCCCTAGACTGCTAGTCGCCCCCCCATGGTGCTAAGACGAACTACCCGCCCTTCCACTGGGCTGAAGGGTGGCGTTACAGAACCGCTTGAGCAAATAATTCACCAAATTGCCCACCCAAGGGGCAGCCTCTTGGTGGGGCTGACCGAAACCCCTGCTTACAGAGGAATACAACTTTCTTCCATGGTGGGACAAATCTGGGGTAAATCTGACCCATCCTGGACAAGTCCTCTACTTCCTTCCTCATGGACTCTTGGCCAGAGTATTTGGGGGGTGCCTTGGTCCAAGCTGGTGAAACACTCCTCCAACCCCTTTTGGGGAGGATAAATCAATACATCTGATGTCAAAATGCCAGGCAGTACCTGTCCTTGGCTTTTCCAGTGGAAATGTAGACATAGTGGTGTTGCCCTGGGATCAGAGCAGTCTCAGCCTTGCCCCCAGGCTGGTGCCTGAGTTTTTTCTTTTCTGCTTCACTCCTGGGGAAAAGCTGTCTCATGTTCTGGGGAAGTCTCTCCTCCTACTCCCAAAAGCCTTTCTGTAGCTTGTCTCCCCCCAACCACTGTTCCCTCTAAGCTGTGCGCGTATGCGAGCACGCACAGGTCATGAAACCTGCGCACACGACAAAATTAAGTGTGCACAAAAAATTCAATACTGCTAATATTGGTGCTCACAGAGAAATGTTTTTGCACACACAAAGAAATTGTTTGCGCACAGAGTCTACGAGTAATTAGAGGGAACACCGCAACCCTTTTCCCCTCTAGCAGAGATGGAGTTTTAATAGTCCCGAAGCAGCCCTTGACTAGTCTCGGGTGTTTCTAATCACCTCCTCCCATGTCTGCAGGTAAGAGGGCCTTTGCCATTCTAGGGCTGAGACATCTGCCCCCAGTATCCTTTTGTAGCCCTCCAGCCTGACTTTTTATCACAGTATGTCTACACAGACAAAAAATAAAAATACCTGTGTCAATGAATGTGAGCCTGTTTGGACAGAGGTTGGAGCTCCACCCCAAGCTTGAAAGTCTCTACACCATTATTTTTAGCACTGCCTCTCAAACCCCATGAGCCTGAATCAATTGACCCAGGCTCTGAAACTCTCTGCTGCAGATCTCTCTCTTTCTCTTTTCTGTGTGGATGTATCCTTTGAGTTTTAATATTTAACTAGCTGTGTGTCCTGTACATAGTTCAATCTAATCTATATTTATCCAGGTTCCAGCTGGTTCTGTAGCTTGATATAGCAGGCAAATCAATGAGGTCATCTTTTAGATTTAGAGGCTTTGGAGATTATCATGATGGAAGAAGAGGATACACAGAAGGGAGAAGGAAATCTTCCACTTTCACAATGAAAATTAGTGAGAAATATGTAAAAAGGGCATGAATTTGACAGCCTTGGTTAAGTTTCTATTTAACACTAATCTGTAAATGTTAAAGGAAACAAAACAAATCCTGTGGGGACTTTTTAGTTGAAAGGAGAGAAGCCAATGTAGTCACAATTGAGGAGAACTAATTTATTACGCATTCATGATACGATACCTCTAAAAGCTAAGTCAAAGTTATCAGCAATGCAGCATAGGGAAGCTTAGATTCCCTTTGATGGAAAGCAAAACAGCAGCTCTGTTTTCTTGAATTACCAGCTCCTGAAGCCACCTGTATACAAATATTTATTTAGCATGTTTTCAATTATTTTAGTGGAATTAAAATGTTTATTACAGGCCTGATCAAAAGCCCACTGAAATCAATGCAAAGACACATTGGATCAGGCTGCATGGGTGGGATTTTCAAAGGGGCATGAAGGACTCAGGCATTCAACTTCCACTGACGTTCAATGGATATTGGACTCCTTACTCCCTTAGAGCTTTTTGGTAATCCCAACTGGTATTCTTCGATTTTAAACTGTTTGAGGCCTTGTCTTCAGATATGTGTGTAGAATGGTTAGCACAACAGACGTTGATACTAACTGAGGCATTGGGGTATAGCTGCCATATTAATGAAAAATCCTCATTTAAGGCCAGCCACTAACTGTGGTCAGTCTGCACCACAGCAGTCAATGGAATTTTAAAATCCAGAGCTCAGTTCTGCTCAGCTCTTTATTCACATTGAATATACCTTCTTTCACAGGAATCCAGTGAGTGAGGATTAGAGGACCAGGCTGAAAAATGTAGAAGGGTTATTTTGATGCTGATTATTATTTCTTTTTAGCTCAACATTTTTGAGAACTGATGAAGATCCTTCTGTTTTGCTACAATGTATGATATAGATGTTCATTTACGCCTAACAGTGGGATAAGGCTTAGCAATTTGAGCCACAAATAATTTGAGGTAAAGGAATAAAAATGATTATCTACTTGCTGAAGCAAAAATCCATTCGTTGTGAAGCAAGAGCTCTGAAAAATGCGACTTTTCTTATTTTGCACAGGAAAGGGCAGCTTTATACTGCTGGCTCTTACAGGGTTCCAGAGCTCCAGCCTGAGCTCAAATATCTACACAGCAATCTTACAGCCCTGAAGTCTGAGCCTTATGAACCTGAGTCAGTGGACCCAGATGAGTTATGGATCTTTAATTACTGTGTAGACATATTCTTGATGCCTTAGAATCCATTCCTATGTCCCATTTTAAACTGTTATTTAGGGACAGGTTATTAAAGGTATTTAAGCATCTGAAGATGAAACAGGCATGACATGGGATTTTCAAAGCATCTAGGCACTTGAGAATGAGACACCTAGCTGCTCTTCAAAATTCCACTAGGAACCAATCTACATTGGGTCATAAGGCACTTTTGAAATGGAACTCAGGCTCTTAAGTTACCTAGACTCAGATTCTCAAAGGTATATAGGCAGGTAATTCATGCTGATTTTAATGGGCATTAGGTGTAATCTCCTACAAAGTCACCAACACTGAGGTGCTCAAGCGGGCCAGCATACCTAACATGCAAATGTTTCTTAAACAGGGGCACCTCTGCTGGCTTGGGCCTCTATGCCCAAGGAATGATGGGCAAATCACAAAGGATAGCATCTACATTGAACTGGCATCTGGAAAAAGACATAAAGGAGGCGCAAAATTGCATTTCAAGAAAGTGTGAAAGTGTGTCTTTAAAGAAATGGACATGGATGGATCTGGATAATGGGGAAGATCACATTCAAGACTGCAGACTTTGGAAACAAGAGCTCAGTAAAGATCTTCAAAGCAATGAGAAGCAGTCCAGCTTAGTGGAGCAGAAAAGAGGTTGCAGATGGTAGCGCTCAAAGGGTTGAACCATCACATTTAAATGTGACAAATGTGACAGATTGTCTCTCTCAAGTGGGTCTTTTCAGTCACAACTGCCATAAAATGAACTGAGCAAATTTTTTACCTCTCAAGAGCACATACCAATGATTTCTTGAGACTGAAGGGTGCCTAGTACTTAGATGCCTGAATACCTTTGAGCAATCTTGGCCAAAAGCATTTTTGCAAATTTTACTCTACCTGATACAAATGGTTCTTACAGGCTTTAAAAACCTTTGAAGCAATGAAAGTACCTGGGAAGGTCACATTTTATTCTTAAGATATTTTGAAAGTCAAACTTTGTTCTGTTGTTTTTATATTCAGACTCAAATTAATCAGGGATGCTGGTACATAGGCACAAACCTTTCTCCTTTGTAGAACAAAGTGGGTTTATTTTATTCTATTTAAAATGTTTCATTTGATAGGTACTTCCTGTATGGTGATCTCTCCCTTGACCTATAATGCAAGTCATTCAAATAAGCTCTTTGTTGTAGGCCTACAAAGAGATTTTTTTCTAAATTGAGTTACACAAATTTTGACTTATGCCCCATCTGTCTCTGCTGACAAGTTAGAGAGAGATTTGTATTTTGAAAATAGTTTGTCTGGTGGGCATATTAAGGTATCCTCAAGAACATTGCCTATAAAAAGTCATTGGAATGTGTAGGCAGTGACACTTAATGTATGATTTTTTTTTTTTTTGGTAAAAGGCGTAAATGACTATGTTTAAGGAAACTTAAATCCCCAAGTCAGAATGGCAATTACTTTTTTGAGACACGGTCTGTACTAGGTTTGAGTGTTCTCCACAGGTCCACCTATTGATTGGTGTGATTGGTGGAAGTTTGACGAAGGATCAAGGAATGGTATTTGGAAAGATCTTGTCTGTCTCTAGAGAGTGTATTATACTTTGCAGCAGTGGAGAATTGGAAAAGATGAATATGCATCTTTAGAAAAGATTAGATGTACAACCTGGACATTTGACACTGTGTGGATTGCACAGTTGTAGCTTGAACTAATTAAAGTGGTAACCCGTCTCCCACTGGGAAGTGAAGGATGGGTTACATATACATTGTTGCAATTGAAGATGATGAAATCCACAGAGGGTTTATTCTTATATACCATTATCAGACCACTAATCTATTTCAGTTTGCACCAGCTGAGGATTTAGCTCACTGTTCATTGTACTCCTTGAACTAAGACTTGATCTTGTTGCCTTTACAACAAGACAACACAAATATTTTTTTAAATGAATGCTTCTGAGACTTTGCATTCCTTTTGACTGGGGTACATAAAATAATGAATGGTTCCAAGGAGTTTAGGGGCTCTAATTTGCTATTTTTAACAATACAATGACAAAGAAAATGAAATGAAATTAAAAAAGCATCAGTTGTCAAACTGGTCAAAGGTAATATCTGTATTCACTCAATACACAAAGACTGAAGTGAAGAGGATATAGAAAGGAATTAGTAACTTCACAAATAATAAAGCCCACTGTCACTTTACACAAGATTCAGAGTTAGAAGGGAAATAAATCTTCATGCTTCAGGCCATAAGCAACTTCCAGCCTGCTTAAGTTAGGAAGAAACTTCCTTCATAGGTATATGATTCCAATATTATAAGATCTATAGAGTTTACTAGAGCATCTGTACCAGATACTGTTAGGGGCTGAATCCTGGTCCCATTGAAGTCAATGGAAGAAATTTTGTTAACTACACTAGGGCCAGAATTTAACTGAAATCAATGCAAAGACACATTGCCACTTACTGTACATGGACAATGTGTCTGACACAGCATGAGAAATTCTGTATGGCTATGGTGTAAAGCCCAACAGCTCTCCTCCAGTACTTGTGTTTTGAAAACTAACCTTATAATTGACTCCATTGCAGACATGACAGTGGTGGGCCCAAGGACTGAGTGGGCCATGGGTAATGACCTATCGCCTCACATCTAGATGGGGTCCTTTAAGAGCTGGGAGACAGCAAACACAGAAAATTTGGTGGAAGCTTATATTGCCACTACCCATGTTGCGATTTTTTTCTGTGGGGAAAACAAAACAAAACACAGCCCCTGAGCCTCCAGACAACAAACTTAGCATCTTTCATCAGTGCCAAATTCACTCCAAAATTAAAAACTGTAGACTTTTATTCTATTAGTTTCCCCATAGTGTATTTTAATGTTGATTGTCTGAATGTGTAATTTCTGCCTGCATGCTTATTTCAGAATTTCCAGTACTCCATTGAATTTATTCCTTGGCAGTGAATAGAAACTCTACAAAGAAATCACATCTCTTGAAATAAAAAAAAAAAAATGACCCTTTGAAGAAATAAAATTGCTTCTGAATGCTAGCTTTTAAGTCTTCCTTAAATTTCAGACATGCACTTTTCTTGAGACCATTTAGTTTACTGTGATGGTGAAGGCTAGTGAATCAGAAGTAGTCTTCTCTCTAGAAAAAGATAGTAAAGTTTTGTTGGCATTACAGCATTTCATGGTTAACACATAAAATATTCTGAAATGTATAGAACAGAATTCAATAAATCCAGCAATATTAGTCTAATCATTGAGTCCCATGGTAATTTCATACATTTGCATAGCTCTATCTACAGGGCTACATATTAATATTAAGACCTCAAATGTCTTGAACTGAGTGGCAATTTAGTTCTTTTTCACTTTCTGAGTTAAACTAAATCAAAGCAAAACCCCTGTAATTCTAAATGAGAGAATGCACACAAAGGCTTAGTCTAGTTTAATTATCTACAACTTTGTTAATTCAGATTAACTTTACTGAATATATCTGTATAGACAAATCCTAAAATAAGCATACTGCAAGAGTTAACAAGATATGAAAACCTTAAGGAGACTGTATGACTTGAGATTGTTGTCAGACAGATTTATCTCAGTCCTGTACCCATTCATGGCAACTGAGGTTTTGCCATTGACGTCAATACCTAAGGAATATTTAGACATCCTAAAAGGATATCTAAGATAAAGATTCAGCAATCTTACCCCTTCAGGGAAGATGATGTTTAGGTTAAAAACAGTCTATGAAGGTGAAATACTGGCCCTAGAGTCAGGGCCGTCACTAGTGCTCGGCTCACAGGGCTTGAGCCCTGAGTCCCAGCACCCAAGCCCCAAGTCTTTTTGACAGGCCAGTGATGCTTCTGCCTGGGGTAGTCAATGGCAAAATTCCCATTGAGATCCTAAAGTAGTCCCCAGAAAAAACTAAGGGATACTAAACTTAATTGTCCCAATATTGCTAAGACAACAAAAGAAGATGATTTAGGTGAAACAAACAAACAAAAACCTATTCTGGTTTCTTCTACTTTATCCATCATAAATAAGCTACATCCTGGACACCTACTGACTTGCTTGTCATGCTGGACATCAAGACTTCAAAGAGAAACAGCAGAATTGGAACGGATATGCAGATTGAGTTGTGTGAAAGCAGGATTAAATCATGACTATGGATTCTGCTCCTATTACAACAGGAGATTTGACCTCACCTTCCTCTGTGTGCTGTTTCCCAGTGTTTGAATTGTAACAACTGTTTTGATTTTCTGTTTTAGTATGACCTGAACCCATGACTTACACTTCCCTTCATTTATTTTCCTACCTTTCTGTAAGTTCCCCCATCTTCAAAGCATCCAACGAACTGGGATTTTCTCTCACAAAAGCTCATGCGATAAGTAGATTTGTTAGTCTTTAAGAGCCACAGGACTCTTTGCTTGTTTTACCATGTTGCAGTACACTAAACCCAACTTCTTTTAGCCAATCCCCACAAGGAGTGGGACTGTCACATGACATACTTAGCCAGGCAGAAGAATAAAGCCTTTCCTCATTTACTTCTATAGCTTTCTCAGACTGTGACTCCTGAGGTAAGAGGGAAAACAGGGAGTACGTGCAAATGGGCAGGATGGAGGCAGAGAGGAGGGCAGTGTGGTGGGGACACCTGGTTCTACCCTTTCTCTTGCCCATATATATCATCCCTCATCCAGAGCAGCTGGCTGGATATACATGTGCAGTAAGCTACTCCACCGAAGGGATGATATGATATATTACCTCCTCATCACGAGGAGCAGAGTGAATAGAATTATGACTCACTCAGTCACAGTTCCTTTGCAAGACTGCTTCTAAGCCCTACCTCTTACTCAGGGCAGACTATAAAATTAAAGCATAGCCCTAAATGGGATGCTCAAACCATAAGAGTCTTCCTGATGTTTTGTGGAGCAGCTGTTGTGTAAGAACTTGGGCTGTAGTCTCATCTTGCAAGGTAAGTGGCAGTGTCCAGGGACAGATCAGGGTATGGCAGCAGGTTCTAGTCACTTTATTTTGTAATGGTTAAATAAAGGAATGATTTAATTGTTAAATATTGGCTTATGTCATTTTTATGCAAAGACCATCACTGGCAGGGGATTCCTCCACCTGGAGTTTACACCACTGCCGAAAAGATGCATTTTTATGACAAGATGGCTCAGGGCCATAATTGTGGTGGGGCAAGTAGAGCTTTGCCCCAGGCATGCCAGAGCAGCTCCCTTGAGCTGCTCCATTAAAGGCCACATTCCTCACCACTTGCTCCAGGCACTGGCCATTGTAAGGGGCTCATTCTGATCAGAGCACACCCTGGGTGCCTAATTCTTTAGCTATAGCTCTGAGATGGCTAACTTAAATCCTTGTGAAGGAAAGGCATGGGTAGATTTTGACCTCAGTGTAGCTAATTGAAGTTATCCAGATGATAATGATAATGCCCGTATAGCCCTTGATGAAGATCTACTGCAAGAACGCATGGACTGCCTTTCAAGTGTTTGTCAGGCATTTGCTCCTTTCATTAGTATTAAGAAAATGGTTGTTTTAGGACAGGAGGTTCCACAAAGTCCTTTGATTACCTCAAATAGTTTATACTGAGGTATACATCCATCCAACAGCCAGTGCAGTTGTGTTTGCATGAGCAGGACTTTCGTACTTGGTACAGTTACCATTTGAAGAACCTCTGTGTTGGGAACTCCATCTTGCCATTTGATGGTGAATATACAGTGGAAGCAGTGTAAGTCAAAAGTGCTTAATCTTTTCTCCTGATGAGTGAAAGTTGTCCATGATTCCTCACCATATCTGAGTGTGCTGAGGAAGCAAGCTCGGTACACTAACATTTTGGTCTTGATGGTAAGCTGTGAGTTGTTCTATGCTGTTTTAGTGAGTCTACCAAAAGTGATGATGACAGCCTTTCCAATGCAAACGTATAGTGTTTTATCCAGTGAGAGGTTGGTAGTCACTGTAAAATCTAAGTAGCTAAATGTTTGA
The DNA here is from genome assembly GCA_007922195.1 of Podocnemis expansa. Classification (NCBI taxonomy): domain Eukaryota; kingdom Metazoa; phylum Chordata; order Testudines; family Podocnemididae; genus Podocnemis; species Podocnemis expansa. The sequence continues at coordinate 22,220,296 of ML682018.1, forward strand.
TTACTATACATTGACAGATTATTGATTACTATCAATGGGAATGAAATAGAGGACTGAAGCACATCAGGTGAATGACAGAGGGGTTCCCTTTTCACAATGTTTTAATTGTCCATAGAAATACAATTGTCTAGTCCTTTAATGGCCTGAGAGATCTCATGCACTCCTTTGAGAAAAATGCAACATTAAGAGAAATTAAGTTTATATATGGAGGTTTCATCTGGGAGAAATAAAGGACAAAATGTTCATTTTGTAGTTAGGCACATAAAATCCATATTAGACTATAAATAAATGGCCTGATTTTCATAAGTGACAGCATCTGGAAACCATGTAGACTTCCTCTCTCAATAATGCATGGCAAACACTTCTGAAAAGCAGGTCACTTCTTCAGATACCTTGTATAAATTTTGTTGCTTAACTCCAGGTACCAGCGTTTGGAAAACTGGATCCTACTTTTATGTAGTACAGGTTGATAATGTTCTAAATATAGAATCCTGAACCCAGTCTGCTCTTCCCATTTCAAATTCCTTAGTTTGTGCCATTGAGCTGATCCAGCTGGCACAAGGTGCTTGCCTGCCAGTGGAGTATCCTCAGGAGAGAAGGAAGTAGTACACAAATAACAGGAAGATGACAGAGACACATTTTCTGACCAGCTGGTTTGTACACTATAATGGAAAGAGTTGTTGCAGTCAGCCTTATACTTCTTCCTACACATTTATTAGGAAAAAGTGCACCAGGGCTCCACTGTCTCTTAAAAAGACAACAGCAGTTATTTAACCTCTACAGGCCCAGCGTCCATTGATAATAAAATGCTTGATGACCTGTAGAAAGGATAGGATACTCACTGATTTATTTTGGTAAGAGGCTACACCTTAGATAGCCAGGAGCACTCTGTTAATTCTTCAAAAAATAATAGATTGTCCTATTAAGCATACGATGGAAAATGACAGGTATATCACTTCAACTGATAAGATTGCCAGGGGAAAATACCTCCTATGATCCGTGCAACATATGCAATTCATGAAGAGGGTTATAATATTCAGTTGTCAGATTTTTCAGCCCCATGTCATTGAGGGCAATTTTATACATCTTCTGAGACTAAAGTTTGGGAGAAACCTAATATAGCTAGTCCTTCAAATATTGGACAAACATAAACAGCATAATACTTTCAAAAGTACTTAAGGCCGGATTTTCAAAGAAATGTAGTCAGCCAAAGATGAAGGTACATGTCTCATCTGCCTTTTTTTTCAGCTCAGTCCACACTGTGTAACCCTCACAGAGGGATGATTTTGGTGGCAGCTTGCAGTTGAAAGACCCCTTGGTGTTACTGATAGTCACCATTTATAGAAAGCAATAAGGAGGAGAAAGCCTTTGCACTGACACTCTTAACTTCTACAGGACCCCTGCAAGATTCAGGAGGCTTGGGAATAGCATGTCTAGCTTCCCTGATATGATGAGGTGTGTCAAACACTGTCTCCTCAATGAAAAGAGTCAAAATAAATCACTGAGGCTGATGCTGCATCAGTGAATTCAACTGTAGTTTTGCCATTGACTTCAGAGAGGAAGGGATTGCTTCACCTCTCCAAGCTAAAGTCCAATTTTGTACTCTCCTGCACATGATAGCACACTGTAATGGAAAATACAGCTCAATCTGTTGACCAGCACTGCTTAAAATCTTACAAAATTTGGGATGTGCATGTGCAGGGAGGGGGATCCAAGAGAAACTGAACAAAATTTGTATGAAATTGCCCCATTTTTCAGCCAACCACTGGTTCAGAATTGGTATTTTGAATTTTGAAATTTCAAATGTAACAAAAATATGAATGGGGCAGTGAAATGGAAATTCCTCTTCCTTTTTTTTTTTCTTTCTAATTTTTGGAAGCTTCTAATTGAAATAGTTTTCAGAATGCCCAGTTTCTCCCAGCAATTTTAATGAAAAGTGAATTTACTCTTGTCCAAAAGTCTCCTCAGGCTGGAAGAGGGAAAGTTGACTTTGAAAATTAAAGGGAAAAAAATAAATAAGACAGAAACAACAAAGGTGGGGACTGGGAAAAAAAATGACATATATATACCCACTCACTTTGCTTTTTGTTGCACCCCTTTCTTCCTCCTTTCTGTTATATACCTTTCTTCCTGTGTATTTTTGCATGTAGTAGCAGCAATTCTACATGAGACACATGCAGATACCATAAAGCCCTCTCGAAGTCACGCTGGTGACAACACTATTGCAGATCCTCACAGCCTCAGAGTCATTTTCATGTGGATTCTGTTGCAGGCTCTTTCTGGCCTTAGGGCCTGATTCTGCAAACACTTACATCCATGTAAAACAAACAAGAAGTCCTGTGGTGCTTAAAGACTAACAGATTTATACATTGCATGAGCTTTCGTGGGAGAAAATCTCACTTTGTCAGACACTTTGAAGATGGGAAACTTACAAACTGGGAGGAAAATAAATGCAAGGAAGCATAAGTCATAGGATCAGGTCACATTGCAGCAAATCAAAGGAGTTCTTAAGATTCAAACACTGGGGAACAGCATATAGATGAAGATGAGGTTGAATCACCTGTTGTAATGAGCAAAAAATCCAAAGTCTCTATTAAGCACTGAAACAATGCAGTCAAATTTGCAAACAAATTTGAGCTCTCCAGCTCCTCTTTGAAGCCTTGATCTGGAATTCATCTGTCTGAGCACCACAATTAGTAAAGTGTCAATAAAGTGATCAGAAAGATTGAAATGCTCACCTACTGGTTTTAGAATGTTGTGATTTCTGATGTCAGAGTTGTGCCCATTTATTGTGCGCAGAGGCTGTCCTGTTTGTTCAATATATAAGGCAGAACAGCATTTCTGGCCCATGATGGCATAAATGTTATTAGTGGATGAGCAGGTGAATGGCCCTTTGATGGAGTAGCTGGCTTGATTAGGTCCTATGATGGTGTCTTTTGTGCAGATATGTGGGCAAAGTTGGCAGCGTGGTTTGTTGCAGGGCTATGTGCCTGCTGTAATGGTTCTGTTGTTTGGTCTGTAGTTGCTGGTGAGTTTCTGCTTAAGGCTGGGGGGGTGCTATCTGTAGACAAGGAGAGGTCTGTCTCTCAAGACTTGAGAGAGTGAGGGATTGTCTTGTAGAATAGGCTGTAGATCCCTGAGGATGTGCTGTAGAGGTCTGACTTGGGGGTCATAGATGATGACTAGTGGTGTTCTGTTGTTTTCTTTCTTGGGTTTCTCCTGTAGTAGTTGACTTTGGGGTACACACCTGGCTCTGTCAATGTTTCTTCACTTCTGCAGGTGGGTACCGTACTTTTAAGAATGCTTGATAGAGATCCTGAACGTGTCTGTCTCGTATCTGAGGAATCAGAGCAAATGCAGTTATATCTTAGGGGTTGGCTATAGACAATGGATCATGCGTGTGTTTTGGATTAAAGCTCGAGGGATGAAGGTAATTATACTGATCAGTAGCTTTGCTACTGCCTCACATAGTACAATTAAGGGTGTGCATTAATGATGCAAAATTAGGGTTTTAGTCTGTAAATTCTTCTGTGTAGGCATTTGGTTATCCTCATCCATTTTTGTAAAATGTCAAGCACAGATTTTTCACTATAGAAATAATAAGTAATTATAAGCTGGGGGCCTCCACACACTAAAATTATAACTATGGGCATTTTCAAAATGGATTTCTTGGTAGCATTTTATGGAAAGTTTTTTTTTTCCTTTTTGCCTCAGAGGACTGTGCTCCTCAATGGAATGTTTGACCACTCTCTCTCACACACACACACAAGCGCACACATACACAGCATTTGTATCTTGTAGATAACAACACAAATATCACCAATTTTATAAGAAAATTGAAATATCTGTAACACTCATTTTAATGTTGTATGTGAGGGAAAAACATTGGGGCTTGTGCATTTTAATAATGTTTATAAAGAAGTTAAAAAGGTGTTTTATAAATTACAGTCACCATTCAGCCACGGTAGCAGTCTGAAAGATCCAGGCAGCTTAGCTCTGTGACCCCACAGTTAGTAAATTTTGCTCATTCAAAATCACTTAAGCCCTAATTCAGCAAAAAAACATGCTTCAGTCATATAATGGCCCTATCAGTCCAGATTCTGCAAATTACAACGTAAGAAAAAAGCCCACACATATCAAACCAAACCAAGCAAAACCAAACTAAAGAGCCTGTAGGAATGATGCATGGAAAACAGCTCATGGAAATGTGATCTAAGGGGAAGCTCAGGAAACAATACAGAGAATTTAATCTGGTATTGGGCTCTGGTGTTTTACCTCATATGGGCCCAGCCTCTGACCTTTAAGTGAGGTAAAACACGCAAAAAAATTCAGCAGTTTATTTGAAGATAATTTGTGTGACGTAGTGGAGTGAACCCTGGAGTAACATTCAGGAGTCCGGGATTCTATGCCTGTCTTTGGCACTGACCTGACTCTTTCCGTACTTCCTTTTCACCATCCATAAAATGTGGATAATGATGCTGACCCCTTTTGGAAAGCTCTTTCAGATCTGCTGATGAACAGAGCCATATAAAAGCCAGGTATTATTTTTTATTCTTTTTCAAGGGCCTGACTCTCAAGGTTTGGAGTGTCCTTAACTCCTATTCAGGGGCTTCATTCTCCTTTTTGTTATGTCCCCTTTATGTTGACGTTCTGATGTAAAGGGTTTTTTAGTGCGATTGAGGTCAAAGGCCAAAGTCAGTGAGAATTGTGGGTGCCTAGCACCTTGCAAAATCAGCCTTCAGTTGCACTGTGTTAATAGAAGTTTGCTAACACATATTGTTATCCTTGTAAGACATTTTGTTGAAATTGCACATAAACAGTTATGTTACCTTGAAGAGTCCAAAGTTATGACCTTGGCTGAATTGATGTTTGCCTGAATCTGTTGCCAGAAAAGTGTGTTCCAAAAATAATCCCAGGCAGGAACAGATTGTGATTGTAACAGAGCCCATTACTAGTGTTAGCTTCTTGTCATGGGACTTCAATCAAAAGAATGGAGAAGTTTTAGTTATATAAAGTATTTGGCCTAGGGAAGACTGTAAAGAAATCAGTAGAGCTATATCAGTAGCGGTTAATTATGGAATAAATTCAACATCATACTTGATATCATAGGTCTTGTTGACTTTTCTATATCTACTAAATTATTACCAAAGGCGGCAATCCAAGGAGGGGCAGAAACCCCCATTCATAATGGTATTTAGGTGTCCAACTACAATTTATTTTAATAACACTTAGGCACCAATATACCTTTGATACTCTGGGCTAGAGTGTGGATGCTAGCACTTCATAGGAGTGAGCTCTAAACATGGACCAACTTTCTACGAGAGAAATTTCCAGAGGGAAAAATTCCACAGCTTTTAGAGTGCCATCTCCAGTAGCCTGCTGTAACTCCTTAAAGTTAAGGTTGGCGTTCATGGCAATCAGCCTGAAGCTATGACAGCTGTTTTTAGAAGCTGAGAAACTATTAGCTGAACAGTATGCAAAAGCACAATAACCATTAGCTAAACAGTATGCAAAAGTAAAATAACAAAACAAAACAAAACCCTACTTTGTTCCAACAGAGCACTTTCAAGAGCCTTTGGGACATTAGAACGGCAACAGCACAAGGCAGGGAAGGTAACTTCAACAGGCAGACCATTTGACACAAACAAGCTAAATCATAGACATTAGAGATTGGAAATATGTATTAATTGACCTCTAGATTAGGTGGGACCTTGCCTTACAGTATATCTTAGTGTTATGTCCAGTCTTGTTTAAAACAGTTCACTCACTTCCCCTGGGATATTTTTTTCCAACCATTTAACTGTTTGGAATTCTTTCAGCCCACTACTAACATACTGCAACTTGTAGTTATATCCCATGGATGAACCTCAAAAAAATTCCTTTCCATATTTGGTATTTGCACCTTTCAAAAATCTGTATATAGTTATCAGATCTCCCTCCCTTTCGGTCATTCACGGGTCAAGCTGCAATATAATGTACATATTTAGTTCTACTGATTTACCCTCACAAATCAACCCTTTTTGGCCTTTAAACATTTCTGATGCGTCTCTCTGAATTCCTTCCAATCTGTCCATATCTCCCTGAGATTGAAGGATTGTAAACGATATTCTAGGTCTAGAATATTATCATGTCAGCAACATTTTTTGAACATTTGCCAGTGGTAAGGATTGTAAATACTTTCAAAGAGCCATATTTTTGAAATATGACCCATACTCACAGTGGGACATAAAAATACTGGAGCTCTGTTCTGTGTAAAATAAACAACAAAACTCTTGCTAATTTGGACTTTTGCTAAAAAGTGTGCACAAAGCAGGCTGTCTGCTGAATCCACTTCTTTGGTCCTTTGCAGCTGTCTTGGATTTTACAGCTCAGGGATGTTTTATCTAGTCTAGTCCATCTAATCACTATTGCTCCCATCACTTCAGTAGGAAGACATTAGGGGTGGAATTAAACCATATGCAGATAGCCAGCATGATACCTATCCTGGGACACAGTGATTCTGAAGAAGATGGGGGGGTCATGGGTTATAATCAGGTGAACATGAGCTCCCAGTGCAGCGATGTGGCTAAAGAGCCAAATGAAATCTTTGGCTATGTAAACAAGGAGATCTCAAGAAGGAGTAGATAGGTTATTTTATCTATTTAGCTAGCAAGGGGGCATCCACTGCTGGAATATAGTTTCCATGTCTGATATCCACAATTCAAAAAGGATGTTGATGAATTGGAGAGGGTTCAGAGTAGAGTCATAAGAATGATTAAGGATTTAAAAACATGCCTTATAGTCAGACATCAAGGAACTCGAGCTAATTAGTTTAACAGAGAGGATTGATGGAGTAACTTGATAGACTGCCTATATGTGCCTATATAGAGAATAAACATTTAATAATGGGATCTTATCTAGCAGAGAAAAATATAACAAACTCCGATGGTTGAAAGTGGAAACTAGACAAATTAGACTGGAAATCAAGTGTAAATTTTTAACAGTGAGAGCATTTAACCACTGAAACAATTTGGATGATGGGATAGATTGCACACTTAGTAAGTTTGCGGATGATACCAAACTGGGGGGAACGGTAGACACCCTGGAGGGCAGGGACAGGATTCAGGGAGACCTAGACAAATTGGAGCAGTGGGCCAAGAGGAATCTCATGAGGTTCAACAAGGACAAGTGCAAAATCCTGCACTTGGGACGAAAAAACCCCATGTATTGCTACAGGCTGGGGAGTGATCAGCTAAATAGCAGCACTGAAGAAAAGGACCTGGGAGTCATGGTGGATGGGAAGCTGGATATGAGTCAGCAGTGTGCGGTTGCTGCCAGAAAGGCCAATGGCATACTGGGCTGCATCAGAAGAAGTGTTGCCAGCAGATCGAGGGATGTGATTATTCCCCTCTATTCTGCACTGGTGAGGCCACATCTGGAATACTGTGTCCAGTTTTGGGCTCCCCGCTACAAAAAGGACATGGACAAATTAGAGAGAGTCCAGAGGAGGGCAACAAAAATGATCAAAGGGCTGGAGCACAAGCCCTATGAAGAAAGACTGAAGGAACTAGGCTTATTTAGCCTGCAGAAGAGAAGACTGAGGGGGGATTTGATAGCAACCTTCAACTACTTGAAGGGTTGCTCCAAGGAGGATGGAGCTCGACTGTTCTCGGTAGTAACAGAGGGCAGAACGAGAAGCAATGGTTTCAAGTTACAGCTGGGGCAGTCCAGGCTGGATATTAGGAGAAACTTCCTTACTAGGCGAGTGGTAAAGCATTGGAATAAGCTGCCTAGGGAGGTGGTGGAATCTCCATCTCTGGAGGTGTTCAAGGCCCAGCTGGACAAAACCCTGACTGGGATGATCTAATGGGAGTGGTCCTGCTTTTTTTGGCAGGGGGTTGGACTAGATGACCTCGAGGGGTCCCTTCCAACCCTATGATTCTATGATTCTATACCAAGAATACTGGTGGATTTGCCAGCAATGAGCATTTTTAAATCAAGATTAGATGCTTTTCTGAAATACCTGCTCAAGGAATGATTACGGGGAAGTTCTACAGCCTGTATTATACAGGAGGTCAGATTAGACTGTCACAGTGGTCCCTTCTGTCCTTGGAATCTAGTATGAAAACGAAAAAAATCCCTAAAACTATGTGCTGCTTTAGTTCCAGTTGAGCCATGATTTGAGGGCTTAGATAGGACCTAAGAAGTGGCATAGGAATGAATTTCACACCATCTTAATTATTAAGAAACATCAGTTATGCCTATGAGAGAAGTATAGAGTATGCTTATTTCACGCCACATTTTTAATTGGGATTGAGTTTATTTTTCTTCTCCAGAAGAGTAAATTCTGGATTAACTTTACTGGGAGAAGGGTTGTGCAAATGTGTGTGTGTTATTTCCAGGAAGACTCAAGTTCAGCCTGATAACTAGACAAACATAAACTTAGAGCCCTCTCTGTCTTTGTGTCCTGTGACCTTCACCCTGAGATCCATCCACTTGCAGAGGAGACCTGTTACAGTGGATGATGGAAAGAAAGAGGAGATCTTGATATAGTTCAGATCCAACCTCTTGTGGCCTTCAAAGAGCAGAACAAGACCTGTGAAGCAGTCCAGAACTAGTGAATGGCACAATGCTGTGCAGGCAACATCTGTTGATATGCTCTCTTCAGCCATTCTTCCTTAGGATTTATGCTACTGCATGTTGAATCAGAGAGAACATTGGCATGGTTTTCCTCAGCAGACATAACTATCATGGGATGCAGTTCTCTCAGCTGAGATATCTTCCCAGAGCATCAGCAAGCAGTATTCCTACCCTGCAACTCAGGATTAATACAAGGGCCGTAGCTAATTCAATTATCAGCTTCCAAAATCAAATTAAGGCAATGGCGCTCTCCTTTGTGTGCACTTCAGAAACATATCTGGATGTATCAAGAACCTTAGAGGACCAATTACTTCCTGCATGGGTCATGGTTCAACAGAAGGTCTCAGTGAGGAGGTGAACCTATGGTACATTTTAGCTAATTTAATGTTTATTTGTCTTTTCTGAAGAGTGAACTTCTCATTTAATGAAAAGAGAAAAAAAATCTAATAATCATTTTTAACATTCATGTTTCCCCCACAGTATTTGCATGTTTTACTGTAATACGGTATTCCTCATTATGTTCAGCTGTCTAAAGTTCAGAGGAGGGAAAAGCTATGTATGTTTTTGTTCTCCATACAGTTATTTCACTGCCTTCATTTAACTAAAAATAACAGATCTGAATCCCAGTCTTGCAGACTCTCCCTTGGGTAAATAGCCCCATAAAAATCAGCAGATTTGGGAAAAATTTAGCAGACTATTTATGTGAGTAATGATTTGATTGGTCCTATAAGAAAGTCTGAATGTAAAACCCACTGCGTATGTGTTATACCCATTACTATTGACATAACTTTTATCTTGAAGTGTGATTCTCTGATAAACATTTTGTGTATATTTTCTCTTGCATGTTTAGGGTTTTTTTAAAATCCACATCAAAGCCATTCACAATTACAACAAATTTGTACACTAAACTGTTTGCTTAAGCAATGACTCTTCAGAGGGTGTGAATTACTTATTTATACTGTTTTTAAGTTGGGGCCAGCATTAATTTGCTTAGGACACTGTGGGTTTAACTGCCATGTAAATAGCCTTGGAGCCTATGGCTTTTAATTAGTATTCTAAATCCTGTACAATTTATTAATAAAATATATGCATTTCAACATTTTAAAAATTATTTTTGTACTAAAGAATTTATCATAGTTATGCCAATTCCCTTGTCTTTTGTTAATTATATTCCTCCCTTGCATTTTCTGATATGTTAATTTTGTTTGGTATAAACATTTGTAGTCATTAAGCTGAATACATTGCTGGTGCTGACTCATTATTTTCTCCCCCACAGCTAACTTAAATGTGAGCTCATTCTGTAATCCTTATTGATTTGCAGAAATCATCTCTTAGCCTGGTCTTACATTAAATTCTTTTTCATAAGGGTTGACATAAAGCCCAAACACTGGCCTAGATAGTTCCAGGAGGTATGTGAGGTTGAAAAGGGGTAAATGGAAAAGTTTCTCAGAAACAGTCATTTAAACCCAGTCAATAACTCAGATGTGCTAGCATGGCATTGCTGCTTTTGTGAACTCCTGGCTGCTAGTTTGGTAACTTTCACATAACGTGCTGCTGACTAGTTTAATATACACAGACATGGAAATGTGAGACGTAGTCAGTGATACTGGTGTTAGGGTACATATGTGTTGTCATGGAGCTGCTACTTTGGGGGCAACAGGGAAAAGAGATTTATAAATGAGAATAATGATGACTTTGCAAAACAAACAAGGACTCTAGTGGCACTTCTAAAGACTAATAAATTTGTTTATTGCATGAGCTTTCATGGAAGAAAATCCCCCTTTCTCAGACGCTTGAAAATGGAGAAGTACAAATGAACGGGTAAGAATTACTATGGGACTAGGTAGGTATAGGTACGCACCTAACAAGAACAGAAGGGAGAAGGCCTGGGAGGAGCCAGGTTTGTGTAACTGGGGACTCCCTAATAAGAAGAACAGACAGATCTGTCACCAGTGTTGTCTGCCAACAGCTACAATATAGACGGTGGACCTGAGGCTGAAGAGGATCCTGCCTGGAACATGAATAAATCCTCTGATTGTTCTTCATATGGGAACAAATGTAGGCTAAGAACTCTCATGGATTTCAACCTGTCTCTATAGGAGGAAAGAGAAGGTGAGACAAGATTATACTGATCAACAAATGGCTTAGTCAATGGTGCTATAAAGAAAGATTTGGGATGTTGGATCACTGGGAGGTATTTGTGGAACGTGAACTGTTGTCATAAGATGGACTTTATCTGAGTAGGGTGCGTAATAGAGTTCTGTGATAGAGGTAGCTACAACTGATTTCAAGAGCTTTAAACTATGAATTGGAGGCTGGGGACAACAGTTAGGAGACTCTTGAAATTTTACCACCTGTTTCTAATATACAGCAGAAGTAAAAATCAAGTAAAAGGGAGTGTAGGAACAGAGAAAGGAACAACAGAGGGTAGGAGAATGGACAATGAAAGGAAAGACAGTGCCAATACTACAGACAGTAACAGGTAGGCAGTGATGGCAACCGTAAAATGACTATTCCTAATTGGGCAATTAATCCTGGTGAGGCCACATAGAAACAACTAAGATGTCTGTAGACCAGTACAGGAAGCTTGGATACCAAAATGGAGGAACTTGAACTACTGGAGCAGGAGGTGGAACTAGATATTTGAGAAATAATGGAAACATGGTAGAATAATATGACTGGCCCACAAGTGTTGAAGGTCATACCCTATTCAGGAAAGAAAGACATTTATTGGAATACCATTTTGATGTCTGCTACATAACTTCAGCATTCTGTTTGGATATGGATAGAGATATCTTTAATATTTTAATGAACTAAATGATGCTGGGAACTGTATGACTTTTCGGGTATAGACTGGAGGACAATTGCTACAAATTATGTTAAGGACCCTAGGTGTTCCTGGATGTAAAAGTCAACAGATTTCTTCACCAAATAGTCACCAAACCAACATGAGCTGATCCCTTTTTTATTTAGTATTGGTAAGTAGGGAGGATCTCATGGATTAGAAAAACTGGCTGTAAAGGTCAACCTTAGTTTGAATGATCATGGGTTACTTCAGTTTAAACTAAATGGATAAATGAAAATGACCATGTCTACACTTCCATTGTTAACTTGATTTAACTTATATTGATTTTGTGAAATCAAAATAAAAATTATTAAATCAATTTAACTTAAATTGATTTAATGATTTATTTTGATTTCACAAAATTGATTTAAATTACAACGACTTAACAATGTAAACATAGACATAGCCAATATGTCTGCAAATAGGGCCTTGATTTCAAAAGGGAAAAACTTAAGAAAAATGAAGGAAATGTCTTAGGGAAATAGACTGGACTGAAGAATTTAAGGATCTGAACATGGAGGAGGGTTGGGGTTATTTTAAATCAATGTTGCAGAAACTGTCTTAAATCTGCATCTCAAGCAAGGGAGAAACCTCATAAGGGAGGCTTGCAGGCCAAACTACGTGGACAGGTATCTCAAACAGGCTATTAAGAGAAAGCAGAAGGCCTGTAAGGAATGAAAGACAGGAAGGATCTGCAACAAATCTAATCTTGGAGGTCAGGATGTATAGGGATTAAGTGAGAACAGCCAAAATCCAATCATGATTGTACTTTGCACAGGAAATTAAAACCAACAGTAAAAGTTCCTTAATCATATCAATAAAAAGAAAAACAAATAAAAAAGCAGTGAGACCACAAGCAGTGAGGACAGCATGAAGATAAAAAATAATTTAGGTACGGTCCAACACCTAAACAAATATTTTGTTTCAGTTTTGATTAAGAGTACTGAAGAGTTTAGGGACACTGGCAGGGCAGCTAACACACATAATGATATGGAAGTAGAAACTACCACATTCAAGCTGCAAGCCAAATTCTAACAAGTTAATAAAACCAAAATTGGGGTGCCCAGATTATCTCCATCTAAGAATATTAAAAGAACTGGTACATGAAATTGCAGGCCGAATAGCAAGGATTTTTTTTAATGTATCCATAAAATCAGGAGTCGTACCCTGTGACTGGAGAATTGTAAATATAGGCCTATCTATTTGATCTCAATTGTATGCAAGATCTTAGAAAAGATCTTGAAAGATAGTTCAAGTCATATAGGTAAATGGTAATTGGAATAAAATAGAACATGGCTTAACAAAAACATATAGGTCACTTCAGACAAATCTGATCTTTTTTTTCCTTTTGAGACTGTAATCAATTTTAGAGACAAAGAAAATGTAGTCAATGTTATCTACCCAGTTTTCAGAAAAGTATTTGATATAGTGCTACATGGGAAATTTTAGTTAAATTGGAGAAGATGGGTATTAACACAAGAATTGAAAGGTGATTAAGGAACTGGTAAAAGGCAACAGGTCATACTGAATGGTCAAGTGTCAGTTTAGAGAGAGGATATTAACGAAGTTTATCAAGGATGGGTTTGGGTAACACACTTATTTTCATTTATGTCCTTGGCAAAAAAAGTGAGTGCATGCAAATAAGATTGGTGGGTGACACAAATGGGGAAGTATTGCCATTACAAAGGAAGACTGGAATGACATACAAAAATGTTGGGATAATCTGGAAAACTAAAGTAATTGAAATGAGGTAAAATTTAATAATGTGAAGTATAAAGTCACTTAGGAACTAACAAGAGTTTTTAATTATGAACTGGGGATTTATCAGTTGGAAATGAGAGAGGAAGAGAAAGACCTGGGTGTATTAGGCAATCACAAGATAACTATGAACCACTAATGTGATGGGGCTTTGAAAAGAGCTAATTCAATCCTGGGATGCATTGGACAAGGTATATCCAGAAGGAGTTAAGGAAATACCATCTTTTGTACACAGCACCGATGAAACCTCAGCTGGAATACTGTGTGGCATTGTGGTCTCCAGTGCTGAAGAAAGATGAATTCAGGCTGGAAATGGAACAAAGAAGGGCTGCTAGGATGATCAGAGGAATAGAGAACCTGTATTATAAGAGAAGACTTAAGGAGCTTGCTTCTTTGCCCTAACAAAATGAAGGGAGAGGGGAAATATGACCACTATTTATAAATACAGAAGAGAGATAAATAACTTTTCTCCCTCCTTGGCAAAAAGTTAAGTATTTAAGTTAAGAACCAATGTTGGGCAAGAAGCAATGAATATAAACTAGTCTTCAATAAGTTTAGATGTGAAATTAGGAGAAGTTTTCCAATAGGGATGCAAAAATTAGTTGCATTAAAATTCCATGTAATTGTTCTAAAAATAGAACATTTAAACAGTTAAATGCTGTGGCGGACGGGACACCGTGCTGGGCTTGGCTCCTCGCTACCAAGTGAGAGCTGTCTTGCCGTAGCACCTCCTCACCATGGTAGCCAGGAACTTTTACTTGCAAAGTGCTGAGCTGAGCCGAGCTGCGATTCCCCAAGCTCCATGCTGAACAATGTTCTTCCTTTCCAGCAAGAGGTGCTCAGCTGCTCTTGTTGGTGGGGAGCCAGCCCAACTGCTGCTCCAGCTCCCCCAGTTTAAATGTAATCAGTTTTTTAAAATGTTTAAACAGCTGATTACCTTTTAAATGGTTAACCCTTTACAACCCTGGTTTCTAACCATCAGAGACTGAAGTTTTGGAAAGCCTTCCTGAAAGAACAGTGGCGGCAAAAAACGTGTTTCAAGACTCCAAACTTGTTCTAAGACTCAATTTGGTAAGTTTATGGAAGTGATAGTATGATGAGATTGCCTATAATAGCATAGAGTCCATCCATGTAGGCTATTATCAAATATCTCTAGCAGCTGGAGGTGTGATATTATAGAATCAGGGGTGTCAAATTCATTTGCTATGGTGGGCCAGATTTGACTTAAATATACTTCAAGTGGGCTAAACATACATAAATTGAAATACTAGGGCCTACACTCTCGCAGCATCATGGAGTGCTGGATATGCAAGACAGCATGTGGTGATACCACGAAACCACACTCTCCCCCCCCCCCCCGTTAGGAAGAGAACGTGGTATCATGGAGCACAATTTCACATAAATAAGAACAAAGACTTGAAAAGACTCACTTATTTCCCTAATAGTCTGAATCCAGGCATTAACTCTTTTCATCTCCATGCTGCCTGGGCAGCAGCTGGCTGGTACTGACAAACTGCGATATCACAAGATCACACTCCTTCCCTCTCTTTATTAGAGTGGGATGGAAGTAGTTCATAAGCCATATCTGGCCCGCGGGCTGTATGTTTGACACCCTTGTTATAGATGGATAGGTTCTGAGTTGCTAACGATAATTCTTTCCTAGGTGCCTGGCTGCTGGATTTTGCTCACATGCTCAGCATCTAACTGTTCAACATATATAGGGTTTGGAAGGAGTTTTCCTTCAGATCAGATTTGCAGAGACCTGGAGGGTTTTACCTTCTTTCACAGTGTGAGGCAAGGGTCACTTGTTGATTAGTATTAGAGTAAATGGTGGATTTTTCTGTAACTTGAAGTCTTTAAATCAAGACCTGAGGACTTCAGTAACTCAGCCAGAGCTTATGAACCAATTACAGAAGGGGTTGGGTGAGGTTCAGTGACCTGTGCAATGTGCAGGAGGTCAGATGAGATGATCACGATGGCCTCTTTTGGTCTTAAAAGTCTATGGCTATGTCAACACTTAGATGGTTAAATCTATTTAACTTAGATCAATTTAATTAAATCAAAATAAAAATCATTAAATTAATCTAAGTTAAATCAATTTAACATGTCCTCACCAGAAACCCAAATCGAACTAGCATGTCCATGGACAGGACTTGCTAGTTTGATTTAGGAAAGGGTCACCATGGTAGGTGTGGCAACATGGCCCCCAAAATGAGCCATGCTATCACCCAATCTCCTGTCCAGCTCTAGCTCGGTAAGCTCAGTGGCAGGGAAGAGCATCCCTCCCACCCGATTCCATGCATCCTGGGAGGAAGAAGGTGAAACCTGATTTAAAATCTGAATAACAGTTCAATCGAAATAATGCAGCTACACTGTGTTATTTCAATATAACAGTTTTGATTTAACTGTCATTTTGAAATAAATTCAGATTTTATTATTTCAAAATGACCTCCTTCATTTTGAAATAAGGAAAGCTAGTGGGGATATGTACTACTTTAAATGGAAATAATCATCATTATTTCGATTTAAATAATAAGTGTAGACATACCTATATATATATATATATATATATATATATATAAATTCCTCTCTCACCCCCTATGGGTGGTATGTGTCATCCTCAACCTCGGGTCCTCTACCAGAGGCCTGGGAGTTTGAGGGTTCTGCGCAGTATCTTAGCTGTTCCTAGTACTGCACTCTTCTGGACAGAGAGCTCTGATGTTGTCCCTGGGATCTGTTGGAGCCACTCTCCCAGCTTCGGAGTCACAGCCCTGAGTGCTCCTACCGCCACCGGGACCACTTTGGCCTTCACTTTCCACATCCGCTCTAGTTCCTCTTTCAGGCCCTGGTACTTCTCCAGCTTCTCATACTCCTTCTTCCTGATGTTGCTGTCACTTGGCACTGCTACATCTATCACCACCGCTGTCTTCTGGTCCTTGTCTATTAGCATGATGTCTGGTTGATTGGCCAGTACCTGCCTGTCTGTCTGGATCTGGAAGTCCCACAGGATCTTAGCCCTGTTATTCTCCACGACCTTCTGTGGGATCTCCCATCTGGTCTTGGGAGGGTCTAGCCCATACACTGTGCAGATGTTCCTGTACACAATGCCAGCTACTTGGTTATGCCGTTCAGTGTATGCTGTTCCTGCCTGCATCTTACATCCTGCCACTATGTGTTGGACTGTCTCTGAGGCCTCTCTGCACAGTCTGCACCTTGGGTCCTGTCTAGTGTGGTAGACCCCTGCTTCAATGGATCTGGTGCTCAGTGCCTGTTCTTGTGCTGCTATGATCAGTGCCTCAGTGCTGTCTTTTAGTCCAGCCTTTTCCAGCCACTGGTAGGATTTCCCAATGTCAGCCACCTCAGCTATCTGTCGATGGTACATCCCATGCAGGGTCTTGTCTTGCCATGGCATTTCTTCTGCTTGATCTTCCTCCCATGTCTGCTGCTGCCTCAGGCATTCTCTCAGCAGCTCATCTTTGGGTGCCATCTTACTGATGTACTCCTGGATGCTCTGGGTTTCATCCAGGACAGTGGCTTTGACACTCACCAAACCCCGCCCGCCTTCTTTCCGGCTGGAGTACAGTCTCTGGGTGTTGGACTTGGGGTGGAAACCTCCGTACATTGTGAGAAGCTTCCGGGTCTTCACATCGGCAGCCTCCATGTCCTCCTTTGGCCAGCTCACTATACCGGCAGGGTATCTGATGACTGGCAGGGCATACCTGTTGATGGCATGGATCTTGTTCTTCCCATTGAGCTGGCTCTTCAGGACCTGTCTTATCCTTTGGTGGTACTTGGATGTTGCTGTCTTTCTTGCCTCCTCATCGTGAGTCCCATGTGACTGTGGGATGCCAAGGTACTTGTAGCTGGTCTGTATGTCTGCTATGTGGCCTGCTGGTAGTTCCACCCCATCAGTCTTGACTACCTTTCCTCTCTTTACTACCATCCGGCCACACTTCTCCAGTCCGAATGACATCCCAATATCCTCACTGTAGATCCGTGTCAGGTGGATTAGCGAGTCGATGTCTCGTTCATTCTTAGCATACAGCTTGATGTCATCCATGTAGAGGAGGTGGCTGATGGTAGTTCCACTCTTGAACTTGTATCCATAGCCAGTCCTTGTGATTATCTGGCTGAGGGGGTTCAAGCCAATGCAGAACAGCAGCGGGGACAGCGCATCACCTTGGTATATGCCGCACTTGATGGCCACTTGTGCAAGCTGTCTTGAGTTGACTTCCAGTGTTGTCTTCCACAGTCCCATTGAGTTCTTGAGGAAGGTCCTTAGTGTCCTGTTGACTTTGTATAGCGCCAGACATTCACAGATCCATGTGTGCGGCATTGAGTCGTAGGCTTTCCTGTAGTCAATCCAGGCTGTGCTCAGATTGGTCTGTCTAGACCTTGAGTCTTGGGCGACTGCTCTATCTATGAGCAGCTGGTGTTTTGAGCCTCTGGTGTTGTTCCCAATGCCCTTCTGAGCTGTGCTCATGTACTGGCCCACGTGGTCCTGTAGCTTGGCGGCTAGGATGCCTGATAGGACTTTCCATGTTGTGGGGAGGCAGGTTATTGGCCGGTAGTTGGATGGTGCTGTTCCTTTGTGGGGGACTTTCATGATCAGCACTGTCCTTCCTTGTGTTAGCCAGTCTGGGTGGGAGCCTGCTGCTAGCAGCTGGTTCATCTGTGCTGCTAGGCGTTCATGCACTGCTGTTAGTTTCTTTAGCCAGTAGGTGTGGATCATGTCCGGGCCAGGTGCTGTCCAGCTCTTCATGTTCTTGACCCGCTGTTGGATGTCGGCTGTTGTGATGGTGACTGGTTCCTGTTCTGGGAGATTGCTGTGGTCTGTTCTCAGGTCCTGCAGCCACTTTGCACTGGTGTTATGAGTCTTCTCTTTCTCCCAGATGTTCTTCCAGTACTCTTCAGTTTCTGCTGTTGGTGGCTCTGCTGTTATTGTGTTGTTGCACTGCAGTTGGGAGTACACCTTGGATGGTTCTTTGGAGAACAGGGCATTTATCTTTTTGGCCTCTGCTTCTCTAGTGTATCTCCTTAGCCTGGTGGCCAGTGCTGTGAGCCTTTGTTTAGCAGTCTCTAGGGCTTCAGATGGAGTCAGGCCCTCGTATTTTCTCAGTAGCCGAGTCTCATCCTTAATCTCTACACCCTTCTGTAGTTCCACCAGCCGGCTAACTTCTCTCCGGGTCGCCTTGATCTTACCCTCCAACCTCATTTTCCAGGGAGGGTATGTATTGCTGTTCTTCTTGATTGTGTAGCCAAGCATCTCCAGGATTACAGAGGCTGTAGCATATACCAGTTCATTGGTTTGAGTTATGGTGGTAGAAGGAATTGTCATTAGAGCTCTATTGGCATCTTCTAGCATACTATCTGATGGTACTTCTCCCACGAGCTTTGGTAATCGGTCTCGAGGGTTGACTGTAGCTAGTTTATCCATGATCTTATGCCTGATATCAGCTGCTGTGTTCTGTAATGGAGGGGGTGGCAGTGAAGTTCTAGCTTCAGGTGGTGGCTGCACATCTAGTTGTTCTTCTGGGGCTTCTTCTTGAGCCTGGGAGGTAATGTGCAGTTGGTCTATCTCCAGCTGTGAGAGCAGCTGCCTCTTTACTATGTTGAAGCGTTGGGTAACTAGCTGTTTCTCAGTTAGTGTGGATGTAGGTCTTTTGTCCATCCATATTTCCCTCATACGTTTCATATATCCCCTCTCATTAGGTCTGCTGTTGTAGTAGCATTCCATCAATTCCAGGTTCTCTTGTCTCATCCATGCATGGTTTGTTCCAGTAGCCCACTTATCGTCAGATTGTCCTGGTTCCCCAACATCTGGCGCGGACCTTGTTAATCCGGGCGACATCTGAGCCGGCATGACTCTCCTACTTCGTGTCACTCTCATATTCGAGGTAGGCAAGTGAGGTGTTAGGGGGTCTTTTGCCCAAGGACCCCTACTGGGAAGGTAGACAGGTACCCACCAGGATTTGAACCCCAGTCTCCCGTATCAAAGGGCGTCGGTATTAACCACTACGGCATTCCTGTTGACTACCTGCGTCCACACTGGCAGGTGCTAGGTTGACCCTGCCTGGTGGCCAGGAACTCTGGGAGGGGGCCTGGAGGCCAGTTAAGTTGATTTAAGTGCTATTCCCTGTCTGTACTGGCTTAGGGTGACTTAATAAGGTCAATTTAAGCATTAAGTTGACCTTAAGAGGTGGTGTTATTAAGTCAACCTAAGAAAGTGCTTATGTCAACTTAATAAAAGCCCAGTGTGGCCATGGCAGTCCATAGGTCAACTTCACCTTCCTTAAGTTGACCTAAGTCTCCAGAGTAGATGTACCCATTGTACCTCTCAACTGCAGAACCACACATTAGCATCATCTACTTTTGCCTGGAATGATGAGGAAGGTGAGAAGACACATATAATGAACAGCTGGCCATTTGTTCTGTGCTATGCTGACTCAACAGCCATTTCTGTAGAGGGAAATATATAAATATACAGAGAGTTTGGTAACTCCTGGCAATAATTTTGAAATCTGAACTAGCTACAACAGCTCCTGTGTTGCTTACCTGGACCGTGCAAGTATGCTTGCCTTGTGGATTTGAGGACACAGGGCTGGATTTCTCACACAAACACATAGTCAGTAAATCAACACTAAGCACTCAATCTATTTTTTAGGCTTATTGTGATCTAGGCCAATCTATATATGCTCCTAAATCCAGCTCTCTGTACTCACTCGTGAGTGGGCTAAGCAAGGTTTGACCCATGATGTCTTCAGCATGTGGATTACTTTCCATTATAGACAATTTCAGATAATTGGATTTACTTCATATAAGGTCAGAAGAAGGATTTAAGCAACAAATTTAAAAGTAATCCATTAAGCTCTTTGTGAAATCATCCCCACCTGCTTGTGAAATTTGAATTCCCTTATGCATATAAATTCTTTGGGCTGTGAATGCACTCTAATTTTCCCTTCTACTTTGATTGATTACCATTGTACCTTGCTGCTAATTTAGCAATTTTTGAGATGCCCATTTTTTTGGGGTTCCTCTGAAATTAATTGACCAGGTACATTATGTGGAGTTCTGTAGCTTCCTCTGGTGCTTACTTTTGTAACATGCGTTTTAGACAACATTGTGATTTGTTTGAACATTAAGTTTGTTAGTGGATGGAAGCCAACACATTCTTTTAAAACCATATATCTGCACTCAATTCTGCAGCATTTGAATCAGTAAGAGTTAGGATTAAATATGTTTCTAAACTGTATGAGAAAGCTTTCACATAGTAAACTGAAGCAAAGCAATGAGCATTTTCAGGCAGCTCTGATCTTAACATTTTTCTGTCTCCAAATGGCAGGGCCTTAAAGACTCCAGGCAGCAGGTGATGAGATTAATTAATCTAGTTTCTTTGTTTTCATTTCCCTCCTGTGTTTTAGTGCTTTTTAAAATTAAAATTGGCTATGCTGATTCCAGATTTGTTTGGAAGTTTACCAGTGTTTACACTGAAATTTGTGTATTTGTGGGTACACTGCCATTCCTTCTTAGACCGAAATCTGTTCTGTTTTAGTATCAGTACAGTCTGTGTAGGGGATAACCTACTGTGATTTCAGCATAATAAAGGTTGCTTGAAGTGTAAATGACTCAGCTGTGTTTTATATTGCAAAGTTAAACATGCTTTTTCCATTTAAACAAAATGATCCTGAAATAATGGAGGCACCAGGACAACAGGTCATAGTTAGATACTTCATGTACTCACTGGAGCTTACACCTATACAAATAAGAACCTGTTAATATGACTCTGGCTGTTTTTAAAACTTTTTTTTTATCTGAAGTATGTGATATTCAGAAACAAAACAAATTCTTTAAGGCATTGCATTCTGCTTCTTGGATCATCTTGAGAGACTGAGAGATGAGACTTGAATTATAATAGAAAGAAAGTAAAAAGGAGAAAAAAGAAACTCCAAATAGACAAACAAAGAAGGATGCTCTGTGTGACTGTAAGAAAGAATTCAGATTATGGAAAGTCCCTTTATTTTTATTTCATAAATAAGTAAAGAAAAATACTCGCTAGCCTTACCCCAAGAAAAATAGATCTTTTTGCAAATAGCAGGTTGTTTCACTTGGGTGAATATCATGTTTATGGGCACAAAAAGTAAAAAGCAATGAGGAAAAAGAAGTGAGACTTTTGGAGCATATTCTGTTACAGTGCTTGTGGTCGGTTTACAAGTCAAATTTCCATGCAAATACTGATAAAACTTAGAATTCTCAGAATGGACAAAAGTGAATATGTTTGTAAGGAGAGGTGGATCTATTTATGGACCCCTATATTTGAGTATTTAGACAACAGCTAATTTATGTTAGACCAGAAGTACATTGATATTTGCTATTCTCTATTCTTCTTTTAAATTGTTTCAGTCATCCAGCTGGGAGGCATAACAACAGCATGTGACATAGGTGTCAAATAGCAGACCCCAAGTAAATAAATTTTGACTAGTGAAAAATACTATAAAAGAAAATAGTGTTCCCTACAGACCAATGTTCCCTCTAATGCCCTGAGGTAGCTGAGCAACTTATGTTGCTCGCTGCCCCCCCCCGCATGGCCCGATTCTGCCCACACTGGCCTGATCCTGTCCTTCATTTTCCTGATCACTCTCCCAGCAGGGCCAATCCTGTCTTCCCTCCAACCCTCCATCCTCTTTCACAGTTGGCTGCCCCTGACCAGTCCCCAATCGTCCCCCTCCTACCCTCTTACCCAGCCACTGGCCGCTTCTCTGACTGGAAGAAGCGCCCATTGAGCATGCACAGAGGCTCTGCATATGCTCAGTGAGAGCTTACTCCAAGCAGGAGTTTTAAAAACTCCCAGCTAAGAGCAGCTCTCAGCCAGCTGTAAGACTGTGTCTTTCAGCCCAGCAGGGAGTGCAGCTGCCGCCCATGTTCAACTGACAGTGTTCCCTGTGCTGGGCAGTGGCAGGGGCTGTGCGGCCACGTGGCCATGCAGCTTAGAGGGAGCATTGCTATATACTGATATTTGCCTGCATGAACTATATTAGTTAATAGATCTTGCAGTAGGAAATGCATGAAAATTGAATTTGATGATTTTTTAACAGAATACAGGGGTGAATTCAGTAGCATACTTAGAGCTAATAATTTGACCAGTTTGAGAAACAATAATCTTTTTTCCACTGGGCTGCATGGAAACAGAATATTCTGAGTGCTTCAGAGTTTAAATAGATCAGCCTGTGGGTGGGAGGAAAGTTTTTGCTGAATCCATAATGTATAACATTGAACAATAAGCCATGTTGCATTAAGGTCTTGTTTATCTTCAGAAGCATGATATTGGGCTAGATGGGACAATAGCTTGAGTCTCTGTGGAAACTCTTACATTCCTAAAGTCAAGAAGTCCAGGTAAAGAGATGCACAGAGAACTCGAGTCTCAGTGTTTCATTGCAATAAGATGTACTGATCTTGTTATACCTTGCCATGATATCTAGTTATAAGCACCATCTCCTGGCATCTGATCTACTAACTATTTACTTATATACAGATATGCATTCATGTGACACCTTATATAGACATAGGGAAAAGCTAAAAGCATAAGACTTTAAAGATAAAACAGAATCTTTAAGAGTTTGGCTTCAGGTTCCCTTTACTGCAAACCAAGTTTATACAGTTAGATCATGTGCTGAATGGTCCTCCTATAGTTCCTCTGCTACTAGAGCAAGATGATCTCCATGTACTACCAAATCACTAATACCATTTCGACAGCTCTTTCCTGTATTCTATCTTCGAAGCAGCATCAGGGACTGACATATATCTACAGAGAAGAATCTGGCTAAAAACTATCCATAGCCAAATCCGTGGGTAAGCTGAACATAGACTGTAATAGTGATCTTAGTTTAGAATAGAACTTTTCCTTTTATTTGATTGTGGTTATCTCATTGACGGATTAAGCATTGATTTTGTATTAGTTTGGCTTATATTCACTTAAGTTCTTACTGCAGTGAATAAACTTATGTTTGTTTGTTTTTTTAAAATAGCACAAAGTTGAATGGAAGTGTGCATAGTGGCCTGACTGAGAGCAAAGCTGGTGTTTATCAATTTCTTTGTTAAATTGCTGGATAAGCATAATGAACTTGCAGTGTACTGTGAGGAGCTCTGAACCCTGCAAGGCAGGCATTCCTAAGGTTGCATGTGCGACTGGGGGTGCTTGCTGGGGAACCATCCCATGAGTAGCTAGTGAGAGTGTTCTTCCATTGATTTAGAGACCAATTACACACAGATGGCTAGGAGTAGAGGGGGCAGGTTTGCACACAAGGCAGGGCAAGTAGGGGCCCTGGCATGGAGAATTGGGGTGGCAAATAGCATAACAACCAGTTCAGACTGCAGAAGCTGATCATCACAGGCACCTCCCTCCAATTCATTTTAACAGGGGCTTGCATTAACTTTGTGAATCTTGCTCATCAGCTTTGTGGATAAGCTCTATTTAAGCAGCATAGAACCATCTGTAACGAGCCATTGTAAATATACGTGTGAAAGTTTTCCACTCTTTGTGCACTGAGTTTGTCCTTGACACAGTGAACGCGTAACTGTGGCACTTGCACTGTGTATATGCAGCCAATAATCATTACAAGAAGAACAAGCTTTTTTCTTCTTTTTTCTTTTTTTTTTTCCTTTGTGTCACTTTTTACAAAGCTGGATAAAACCTGGTATGTTTCTTTGGTTACCGCAAGAGATATTGTAATTTTTCCTAACACTATCTCTGCTGTTGCATTCTGCATTTGCTTTTACTCTAGGAGCTTTTTTATCTGCTATTTCTAAGAGGTTAATTGAATACCAATTGAGTATTCACAATGTCTCGGAGGTTTAAAAGTGAGGTGGAAGATAATGTAGCTATAAAGTATTGTGATCAAATGGCATGCATTTGAAAAATAGCATAATATGAATCAATATTATGCTAAAGTGAAGAGTGAACCTCAAAATGTTCAGTGAATTGGTTTGATTCAGATCCACAACCAAAATTAGACTGTCTATCCACTTCTTGCCTCAAACTGCCATACCCCTTGTGTCAATAAAACTGGGCCAGGCTCATAGGAACAGATTTTCTGAGGGGATTCTTAGGTCAGGCTAGAAGTTTAAACAGTTTTTCTTGTAGTTTGTTACCTAAGATTAATGAACAGAGCTGTTTGGATAACTCAAAGTCAGTGAAAATAAAAAACAAAAGGAAACAAAACAGGCCATCACGTTCCCAAAATTTTGTTGAAAACTTTCACCCGGTTTCAACTAACTTTCTTTAAAAAAAAAAAAAAGCCAGTATTTTACAATAGCAGAGTAGTCATTTTGTTTCTTTTAAAGTGAACATTTTAAAAGCATTTCCATTCCATCAGTGTTCAGAACTGAATGGCTTTTCATTGTTTCAAATGTGTCCATGAAATTTTATCCATTTTTATTTCATTTTCAAAATGGTAGTATTTGAATTTCTTTTTTTTTTTTTGAAAAGTATTCCAGGTTATTGATCTAGCAAGGCATAACCAACACACCTCCTCCCAGCAAAGCCCCAGAAACAACCTCACCATCATAAAAAAGAAAGAAAAGAAAACTATCGAGAAGAAAAAAAGGGGGGGGGGGATTAAACAACTTGTCAGAAATTTATTGAAAAAGTTAACACCCTAATACTTGTGGAAGAAAATTTAAAATCATTTTTGAAAAATGTCCATTTTATGTACATTTAATATATATTTATACATATAAAATATTTTAAAAATTAAAAATTAAACATCACTGGCCAATAGTGACCATGTGGATTTCTTAAGGCTTAATAAGAAATGGGTATCATCTTGCCATGGAGCAATTCTTAACAAAAGCAATCTCACTTTCTGGCAGCAATAGAATCTGGGAAGAGCAGAGGCACATATAACTGTAAAATAAAAAACAACCGAATGCTTCTGAACCTTAACAATGGTTTAATACAGATTGGATTATAATTTAAGGTGAAAAGATGCCAATAGTTATCATGGTCCTGGTTTAGAAAAGCACTTACATACTTGCTTCAATAAACCTGAGTGCTTAAGTATCGCTGACTTCAAAGGGATTCAAGCCATTGCTTACATTAAGTAGTTCGAGGCGTGTGTAAGTGTCCGTCCTGAATAAGGATGCCTTCTTTTATAATGTCTCGATTATCAGAACCATTTCTCCTCTTCTTAACTTGCTATTTAATTTTAAAGGGAAATTTGCCCATACCTATAACTTTTCTGGAAAGATTCACATCATGTTTTTCAGACAACTATTCAAGTTACAGCATGGAAGACAGTGTTTTGAAATGAGCATTGCTGAAGTTAATTGAACTTTAATAAAAAGATTAATCCAGCAAAGGTAGAATACACTTAAGGAGCTGTTCATCTGTCAGTTGCTCAGCATGTAACCTGGATTTTCCCATTCTTCAGGCACTGGAGGTGAGTTTTATTGCTGTCAGGTTAGGTATTGAAAGTAGGATTCTTGGCAGTTATACTCTTAGGCAATGTTCCCTCTAATTTCTCATAGGCTGTGTGCGCAAAAAGATTCTTTTGTGCAAATTTTTGGAACCAGTGTGCAAATTTGTGCACCCTCTAGTGAGTGTGGTCAAACTTGTGAGCACAACAAAGCAAGTGTGTATGATGCAAATAATAGCTAAATTTTATTTTGATATGGTGATGGAAATGATTTTATAAATTACAAAACCTTATTTGAAACATGCTACTTGAAACCGCTTTCTTAAAGTGGCATAAAAATATTAGCACTGTTTAATTTTTTGTGCAGTCTTTATTTTGTTGTGTGCGTGGGTTTCATGACCTGTGTGCGCATGCACACGTGCACAGCTTAGAGGGAACATAGCTCTTAGGCCTGAGGAGTAGAGGATAACATGCATTCCATGATAATAAAACATTGCACTGGAGTGTGGCACATGCAACTTTTTTATTTTATAACTCATTTTTTGTGTACTGCCCCTTTAAAAGGTAGAAATCCCTGCTGCTAAATTATATTCACATGCAGCCCCAGCCAGCTGCACAGGAGGTACATACACATGACATCTCCTCTCTTGAAAGCCTTACTTGTGTTCTTTTTTTGCTCTTTCTTTTAATATAAAAGAATGTCACTCAGAAGTATGATAAATGGTTGTACTTTTGTTTATGGAACAACATAACAAGAGGCACTGAAAAATAAATCCCAAAGGGGCAGCCATTTTAGTCTAGTTCAGTAAAACAAACAAGGAGTCCTGTGGCACTTAAAGGCTAACAAATTTATTTATCGCATGAGTTTTCATGGGAGAAAATCCAACTTTGTCAGATACACAAATAGCGTAGTAGCTAGCACATCTGCTTAACCTGCAGAAAGTCCTTGGTGCAAACCCCAGGGTTTGGACTAGATGATCTCATGAGGTTCCCTTCCAATCCTATGAACTGATTTGATTCAATTCAAATAAGGAAATGCACTGAAGAGGGGGGAACTTACAGAATGGGAGGAAATAAATGCAGGGAAGTGTAAGTCATGGGAATAGGTCACACTGTAACAGCAAATCAAAAGTTGTAAAGATTTGAACAGCATACAGAGAAACATGAAATCAAATCACCTGTTGTAATGAGAGAAAAATCCAATGTCCCTATTAAATCCTAAAGCAAATGCAATCAAATTTGCAAATAAATTCAGTCCCAGCAGCTTCCCTTTGAAGTCTTGATCTGGCATTCATCTGTCTGAGGACCACAGTTAGTAAATAGAGAGATCAAGAAAATTGAAATGGTGACCTACTGGTTTTAGAATGTTGTGATTTCTGATGTCAGATTTGTGCTCATTTATTCTTTTGTTCAGAGACTGTCTTGTTTGTTCAATATATAAGGCAGAGGCGCATTTCTGGCATATGATGGTGTGATGGTGTCTGGGTATTGGGGACTGTTTATGGTTATCTTTCATATTAATATTTCATATTGGCAACAATCCATATGTGATATGACGTTTGGTGTTAATAGAAAGGCTATAATCTGCTAAAAATGATTATATGGCTTGTGTGTAGGTATCATGCCTGTATTAGAAATTAGAAATCTATTTGTTTTAATGTGTGTTCCAAGTGATTTTGTTCTTAAGGCCATCCTAGACTGGGTGTTTGCAAAACGGTGGGCTACTTATCAGTAACTCTCCTTCTTCAAGATGGGCTGCTTGGATTCATTCAGTGGTAGGTGTATCCCGTGCTGCAGCGCACAATTGGTCAGAAACCTTTTTGCCCTAGCCTGTCAGGAGAGGGCTGCTGGCCACCACCCCCTCGCCACTCTGTGGCTATATATATGGCCGCTTCCCAGCCCTTCCTCGGTCTCCAAGGGTATGTCCACACGAGTCTTTTATTTTGAAACAACACTGGTTCTGTCATTTCAAAATAAGAACCGTCATTTCGAAACAGCATAAACCCCATTCATTTCAAAACGGCTGTTATTTCAAAATGGTTATTTCGAAATAACATTGTTTGGACATGTTATTTTGAAACAACACCATTGTTTCGAAAGAATGTCCAAATGGCCTTATTTTGAAATAACTGTTTTGAAATAACAGCTGTTTCGAAAGCAGGCTTTCCCTTAATTCGAATTAACATTTTCTTAATTCAAATTAACTTATTTCAAAAGAAGGAATTTATTTTGAAATAACACATTTTGAAATAACGTATTTCTAAATAATGACGTATGTGTGGACATAGCCTAAAAGTCGCCAACTCCGAGTTGCAGGGATGGAGGGAGGGTTGTGAATAAATCCAAGCAGCCCATCTCGAAGAAGGACAGTTACTAGTAAGTAATCCACCATTCTTCTTCGAGTGCTGGTCAGATACATTCAGTAATAGGTGACTACCAGCCATGCTGATGGATGGTGGGTGGAGTTGGTTCTTCCCACCTGCAGCAGTGCCTCTCCCCACAAAAGTCAGTTACCCATGCAACCAAGGTCCTTGAGAAGTGTCTAGGGTATCGACATAAGGACTGTGGTCCAGGTAAAGAACAACCTGAGGCAGCAGGACCTGACCCAAAGGGGATGATAAAAGGCCTACTTCACTCAAGCGCTGGCTTACCCACAAGGAGCAGAAGTGGCCTAAGTCACCTAACTGTAATACGTCAAACAAAGACTCATTATGAAGTCATGATCAGGAAAGCATCTCAAAGTGAAGACCTGAGAATTGGTAATACGAATCTGCTGAGGCAAGAGAGCCAGGTATTCTGGCCCTAACATTATATAAAGTGCGATAATTGTGAGGGGAACTAATGTGACCCTGGAGCTTTCAGACTACCAGTGGTGGATAGAGGATGCTCCAAGAAACAAGGGAAAAGGGAAGAGAGGAGAATGCAACTCTTTGATTAGTCTGCCAGGGTAAGGGACAGGGAGGCAAGAGACGAGAGATGACTGCCAATTAAGACGCGATACCTGAACAGTCGCCTTAAATCAACATAAGGAGACAAGGGGGCATCACCACAGCTGTAGCAATGCCGCGGCTGGCTGTGTCAGAGGCATCCCATGCCACTGTAAGGGCATCACATGAGGTCAAGGTGCCTTCCTTAAAGGCATCCTAATCCTCGAAGTGGTCTTGTGGGAGGAAGTTGCTAAAACTCTTCATAGCATTACACAAATCTAGGGAATATATATTAACCACAGGCGAAGAGGCAAGGGAACTCAACTACGATAACAAATGCCATAGAGCAAGACAGGAGTCTGTGTAATAACCCTCGGGGAGGAAGGGGTTAACACTCTGGTCAGTGAGTCCCAGGACAGCCAATAGGAATGAAGCACAGGTTTCTGAATTGTAACAGCAGCCTGGCCTGGGCCTGTTTGGATGCAGCAGAGCTCCTGGAAAGATCAGGAGGAGGCCAGAGGGGCCTGAGGAAGAATCCAGCAACATCCTTACCAGAGATAAGTTAAGTTTGGTACTGACCAGGCGTGAGTAGAACAGGGAATGTTTATTTAGACGCGGTCAGGGTATTTTCTTTGTTTTTGGCTTGTTTCTTGGATTTCTCTGTGCTGAGCACATGTACCCCCCCACCGCCACTACCCTGTAACTACCTAAGTTAATTCCCAGAGAAGCAACTCTCTGTGTTTATTATCTGTTCTTTTTGATTAAAGAGTTTACCTTTTAAGTAAGTTCTGGTTCTGTGTCCTGAAAGGCAAGAGGTTTGTGTGCACGTGCCTTAGACTGCACAGGCAGCTACTAAAGGGAACCCTGTTCCAGTTCCAGCTCATATTCCAGCTGGAGTTCAGTCACTTTCCTGAGAGAGGAATAAAGAGGATTGCAAGTGCCTCACAGGGAGGAATTCCCAAGTGCGCCTTCCAGGGTCTCAAGAGGTTTTTTGCATTTGGGTGGTGGCAGCGATACCACTCCAAGGCCAGGAATTGGAGGCCTTGGAGACTTTTAAGAGCAGGCTTTAAGGCCAGTGGCTTTTCTGGCCTGTTGCGGGCCCCCACCTTCTGCACTCAGAGTGCCAGAGTGGGGAAAAAGCCTTGACAGTCTGGAACATGGATTCAGAGGCCTCAAGCGGGCCCCGGAAAACATTCTCTGCAGCCCATGGCACCAGGATCACTTCCAGTATTTGCGACATCGACACATGCAAGGGCCTTGGTGACGTGGACCTAGCATAATTGCACTCACCCTCAAGATGGGCAGAGCCTGAGGACCCCCAATACAGGGGTTGAAATCCCACCATAGTGAGGACTGAAAGAGGGAGATCTCAAGGATCTATGCCAAAGGGAAACATAGTTCCATCAGACAAAGATGGAGTGAGGATACATCACCATGGTAAGGTGCAGCCTTGCCCCCCCTTCTTCTGTCTCCTTTCTCTCTTTTTTTTTTTTTTTTGAGCTGCGAGGGAGGGAGTAGGAAGATGACCATTGGTGAGGGTCACTTCAGCTCACAGAGATCCCAGGTCACTACCCGGTATTTCACAGACGGAACTGGTAGCATGTTCCTGTTGTCCATTGCAGGGATCTCGTAACTGCCCGGCACAGAGAACATATGTGTGCTGACATAACAGCTACTAGCCCTGGAGAAGACCTTTGGGAGGGGTCAGAAATTACTCCCCAAAAGATCTCAGGAGTGAACAACCGGAAACCGCCAGGAGGGGTAACTGCAGCACTATGCGTACCTTAAGGGTAAGTGATCTATTGAGCAATGCCCCGCTGGGTGAACCAACTCAGGAGGCGGAGGAAGTCACATAGGTCAGTGTCTGTAACAAATATTTACAAATGGCCTCCAGGTTAGTATTGGAGGGACCGTCAGAGTCAGGACTGGGTGGGAATTCATCCCACGTGGGGACAGAAAAGGCAGGTGGTCAATAGACTACCCAGGCCCAGTTACAAGGAAAAATGGGTAGAGACCTGGGTGTCACTGAGCCTGTTCTGTCAGGAGACTGAACGGTTGGCTCCTAAGTGCATTCCCGGCACCTACAAAGTGCCCAATGAGAGGTCTTGGGTCACTTCCTTCCAATCACGAAATGTCCGTCTGAGGACTAAGGGATGGAGTCAAGGGTCATGGGAGCTCGGAATATCCCAGATTGCCTAGCAAAACAACACCTGTAGCCCACCCAGAGGTCCAGTGCTGTAAGACTAGGGGAGCAGAAAAACTCTAGTTCCACTAAGAAGTAAGAAATTTCCCTTTCCAACTTGGAAAATAAGGGGAAAAAGGGGAAGGCTGAGCCAGAGGCTCTACAATGATGAGAGGCTCTCAAGCATGCTAGCCCCAAGAACTGGGGACAGGCTGACAGGGGATGAGATTCTGGAAGGGGTTGATAAACCCCTGAGGCCTCAGACTTGGATCACAAGTATGTGAATCAAGGGGCTTACCATAGGGCAAAACAGCAACTGCTGTCTCAGTTCAACCCCCAGGACAAGATGACGCCAAGTCAACCAGCCCCGTGAGCCCTGGGGAGGGTAGACTGGTCTGGCAAGAGGAGGAAAGGAGGACACCAGACCCGCCGGACAACCGCTGATCGGGGGAGGGGATGTATTGCCTATGCCTATTAACCCGAGCTCAGTGCAGATCACCCAAGCACAGACTTGTCAGAGCTCGGTACCTATTAATCGTGAGACACAAAGCGGACAAAGGGGTATCTCCAGAGGGGAGAAAAGAAAGACCACCTTCGGAGCAGTACGAAGGGAAAACAGCCAGAGGAGCTCCACACAACCATAAGGAAGGGAAAGACCCTCCAGGAAAAGGGGAGGGTGGAGTTTCAGAAACCACTTGGGAATAAAACCCCTCTGGACTTCAGGATGCAATGGATGCAGGGGACCAGAACTACAGCCTTCGCAGTTAACCAACAGTGCATTCTCTTAATGAGCAGAGAGAGTGGTGAGGGAAGGAATCCCTTGACTCTAACCTGAGGGAGTCTTAGAGAGGAATGCTGCTCCCTCCAATAACAGCAAAGATACCCCGGTGTTTGCCTGGTATATCCACTAGGAGCAGCGAAAGTTGGTGCCGAATATGGAAAAGCAGGAGGGGGTGTCCCCTGCCAGTGGGAAAAACCAGGAAAGGGACAATGGGTGGCACAGGAAGAGGAAATAGTATTCTTCATCAGATGTTTTCCTCCCAGTATTCCCCAGGAGCAGATGAGATTGTGCGAAGGCCAGGGATAGTCAGTGATCCCTGTCTGATGATAGGGCCGATGGCCTATCAGCCAGGGAAGAAAGGTTTGGAGTCATAATGCACCTGGTCAGGCAGGCGGTATTCTCAGGAGGTCTCCCATCCCAGTACCAACCCAGCCCGATGCTTAGCTTCCAACCTCAGATGGAACCAGGGCAAGGTGTTATGGCCCTATAGTCAGAGGACGGGCAAGGGGCCCTGAAGGGAGGAGACCCAAGTACTTTATCTCCCCCCAGGGTCCCAGGAACTACCGAGCACAGCATCCGTCTCGGCTTGAAAGAGAGTCTCGCGATCAGAAGGGAGGTTGAGAATGACCTGCTGGGAGGCAGGGGGCACCCTAGCTTCTCTGAGCCAAGCCGTGCGCCAGAGGATCATGGCTGAGGCCATGGTGCGAGCAGCTGTGTCTACAGCATCCCAAGCTGATAGAAGGTCTTGGGGTGCTATCCTGCTTTCCTCCAGAAAGGTGTCATAATTCTCCCTAGTCTCCTGTGGGAGTAGGTGTCTAAACTTATTAATTAATTTCCACACATCCATTATATACCTACCCACCAGGGTCTGGTTACTGGCCACGCATAGCTGGAAAGCAGAGGAAGAATACAGCTTCCACCCCAGAAGATCTAACTCCCTTGCATCCTTTGATGCTGGGAGGAGATCATGGGAAATGTGTCCTAGGCCTAATGCCACTTCCACCACCCCTTGAGATGGTACTGGGTGGTGGGTGAGGGAGGAAAACTCCATCCCTGGGACCTGATATTTGAGTCCCACTGTGTCAGACACTGGGGGAATGGAACTGGGGGCTTACAAGCATGATGAGGCAAGATCCCAGACACTAGGGTGGAGGGGAACAGTGATGGGTTCAGCAGACGTGAACACTGGCCCGAATAAGATGTTAGCGGGCCCTGCAGGGGGCTGAACCTCCATCCCCACATGGGCAGAGACACAGTGAAGAAGGTCAAAGTGCACTGTGAGATCCTCCATGTAGAAACACGGCACAGGATTTAATGCTCTGGCCGGTGCCAAAGGAACCATTGCCAAGCTGGGTGAAGTGGTACTGTGAGGTCCCATTGTGGTCTCTTGGGGAGACCATTTGTGAGACTGGTACCTATAAGGTGATGGTGCCAGAGGCTGGGGACAAGACCATTTACTCCCCCTTGAAACACCCTTCTCCGGGCTTGAAGGGAGGGAAACCTCTCAAGACCGTGACGACGGTGCTGGTGATAGCAAAGTAATGGTGCTGGGGTGAAGGCTCAACGGTACTGGGGCCCTCATGCATGAGAGGTTCCAGTGTTGGGGAACTCGGCATCGAGACCGGGGACGGTGTCCGGTGCCACTTCCTGGGCAACCAGGCCCGCGAAGCGAGTGCTGCTTTACCCCTTTTCCTGAGAGGTACTGGGGGGGAGGCAATAAGAGGAGCACCTTCGCAGCCTCGAATGCCTCTGGTATAGCAGGGAGCGGCACCGGCTCCTCCTGGTCCCTTGGTGACCCCCGTATAGGAGACTGAGATCGGCACTGACA
Organism: Podocnemis expansa; assembly: GCA_007922195.1. Lineage (NCBI taxonomy): Eukaryota > Metazoa > Chordata > Testudines > Podocnemididae > Podocnemis > Podocnemis expansa. The sequence goes on from ML682018.1 coordinate 22,253,646, forward strand.
CTGTGGTACCAACACCAGTACCAAGCCAGTCTTCTTGCACTCTCTGGGGGTGCGGTGCTGAGAAGGTTCTGGTGCCAAGCTGGCACGTGGTACCATAGAAGACCCTGAAACTTCAGGGGTAGGCTGCCGCACTTGCCCTGAGGCCAATGCATGGCACCTTTGCTCTCTGTCTCTGATTGTCCTAGGCTTAAATGACAGACAGATAGAGCAGGAGGTGACCAAGTGGGCTTTGCCCAGGCACTGAAGGCACTTTGCATGGGGGTTATCCCATGGGAAGGCCTTGCTGCAGGCTGCACAAGGTTTGACCCCTGGCATGGTAGGCAGCAGAAGGGAGTGGTGTTGTTCTAAAGCCGGATGCTTGGAAGAGGAACCGCTCTTAAGTGGAACAATATCCATGAAAAGGTGTTCTCAATTGAATGGATGACTCACAAAAGGTAGAAGACAGGCTGCTTGCACAATCGCAAGGAGCAGGCTGTTCCACGAACTGTCGCTGAGGCGGAAAAAAATGGAACTGAGGAGGGGCTGGGTGACGACCATATATATAGCCACGGAGTGACGAGGGGGCGGTGGCCACCAGCCAGCTCCTGACAGGCTAGGGCAAAAAGGTTTCTGACCAATGATGCGCTGCAGCACGGATACACTTATTACTGAATGAATCTGAGCAGCACTTGAAGAACTATTGTTCCTCCTGATGACTCCCATCAGGGAGCTCCCATCTACAGTAGGTCCAAGAAGAAACCTGTTTGACCAGTTACCCAGACTGACCCTATGGCCCGACTCCATTTTTATCTAGCAAGGACTCTGAGATAAACGGCAGGGAATCCATCTCCTTTTTGTCTTTAGTCTTCAGTCTGCAACCTGCAATCAACACTTTCCTCTGGAACTATCCTTCTGGGACTGAACAAAGGACTAAGACCCAGCCAGGTGCTGGGTGCACACTAGAGGAGTGGGACTAACCTGCAAACTACAGGATAATCAAGGATTTGTTTTTTATGGACTCTAAATCAATTGTATGTATGTGATTCAGTTTGACCCTTTAACATCTCTCGTGTTTTGTTTATCTTCTTTTTATATTAAGCCTATAGTTGTAGTCACTGAAGGATTGCCTGTGAGCATGGTATTTGGGGTAAGATCGAAGCCTATATTGTTCTGGGTGATTTGGCTGACCCTTTGGAGTCAGGAGAACCTATTTCTTAAATAGACCCAGTGGGTAGAGGGGACCATAGGAACTGATGTGCAGTAAGGGGGCTGTTTCTGTTTTGTTATGCTTGGTGATGACCAGAGTGGGGAATCAGAAGTATGTTTTGTTACTGACTGGGAGACTGGTTTAAGTACCACCCATCAGTGGTTTGGGGGTTTGGCCCCTGGTTTTGCAGTTTGCCCTGATTTTGGCACATTCAGATGGTTACCCCAGGAGGCCTGAGTCACAGATGGCATAAATCACATTGGTGGATGAGAAGGTGAATGAGCCTTTGATGAAGTAGCTGGTTTTACTAGGTTCTGTAACAGTGTCTTTTGTGCAGACGTGGGGAACACTGTCAGCATGGTTTGTTGCAGGGATATGTGCCTGCTTGAATGATTCTGTTGTTAAGTCTATAGTTGCTGGTGAGTATTTGTTTAAGGAAAATGAAGAAAATAAGATAGACTTATTAAAGACATTCCCAGACAGCAATTAACAAACATGATTATCACTTCTGTAAGACACTTCTAATTTTCACTAAACTAGAAAGTACGCTTCTAAGTTTCACACAGAAATTAGCCAACTCCCATAAACATTTCAGATTGTTTTTTAACAGTATTTAGTCACATGTGTTTTCTGCAAAGTATGTTTAAAACTAATGCACAGAATATTCCTTTCTCCCAGTTCTGATGTGTTCTGAAGAAGAGTATCATCTCTCTTTTAACATCTTTCAAACCTTTATTTACTTCAGAAATGGATATTGCAACAATAGAATATAAATGATTGGAAAGAGTAGAAAGAATCTTATATATATGATACATAAAGATAATAATGAATTGTTATCAATAATGTTATTACTCATATCCACCTGAATTAGCCATGCTGCGGGATCCAGAAATGCACTGTTGCTTTTTTTGTGTGTGTGTGTGTGTGCTACACTTTTTCTCTTCTAATGTGTTGGTTTGTTGAGCTAATTTAGATTCCTTTAGACATAGTGACCCAGAGGAAGAGACACTGTCAACGTGGATGTGATATAAAGTGAATCTGAAGACATCTGAGGCATTCTGCAGGAGGTTCTCATTGATATAATATACATTTCGTATAGTCAAGGCTGGAAGAAAGGATAAGTTCCATTATTTTACTTTCCTCACACACATTTCTGAACTGTGTCCAATGATAGATATTTGACATTTTGTTTTATTTTGTCTTGAACATCAGCCTCCAGTCACCCCTGTACAACACATACACAACAGTACTGTAAACCTTGATCTGCTCAGTAGGCACCAAACATGGTTACACATGTAGTTTAGAAAAAAAGCTGTTGGAAACAGAATTTATGCTAATAGAAGAGCAGTAGGAATGTTAAATCTTATGGGCAACTATTAGAGGAATATTTCTCCTATTAGTATAATTACATATGCGAGGGAAATTTTGATTATGGAAAATAACATCTAACAGACTACATTTATGGGAAAGTTCTAAATGCGGCTTACTTGTAGAAAACACTAATTAATGAAGTAGCTACTTGGGTATATGCACATTTAGATCAAAGTTGCCATAGTTACCTTAAATGTCAGTTTAGTGTTTGACCATTTTGTAGAAAGTTAATTGATGAAACTTGAAAAGCAGATACTTTTAAAGTCATGTTTGTATTTTGATCTTGGTACATGAGCACTCTGATAGAAGCTGCAGCACTATGTCATGGCTTAAAGCCAGAGTGAACATTATAGGAGGAAGGGACATGGGAGCTCTGTCTCCTCAACAGAGGTTGCAGAATGTGCTCACCTTAACAACTGTCCAGCTCATTTTTTATTTCCATGGAAACTGTTTGCATCAGCAAGCTAATGAATTATCTGATCAGAAAAATCCATTCTGTTTTATTTTTATGCACATTTATTTAGAGAAAAGGATTGGAGAAGGGTTGGTTAACCTGACAATGTTACAGAACCTTCAAACAAGAATCGGCAGGTCAAAAATCAATATGCCGAAGTAGGGATATTCCAATGACCCAAACACGTTTCTGATACGAAACACATCTCTTTAGTCTGCCAGCTCCTGGAAGAGTCAGGCACCATCTTGATAGGACTACAGACTGAGCTATATGATGCGCCCAACACTGGAAAAACATTATTGTGCCAGAAGGACACAACAAGATTTAATTACTACAGAAGTTGATTTTCGATGTAATGATTTATTTTAAATTTCTATTATTCTCTACATTAAAAATCTGAAGCAGCTAAGAGTGGCTCTGATTTAAATGTGCTTCCCTTCTCCCTTCCGAATACAAGCTCACTTGTTTTGAAATGGAAATGGATCCAAACCAAGCACTCAGATTCAACCTCACCATAATTTTCAGAGATTAACTTTGGATCAGGATTTCCTTTCTCCATGACTGTCTCTGCCTCCTAGCTTTAAATGAGGCCAAACCCAAACAGGCCTAAACTTAGGAAAAGCTCAGATTGGATCTGACTTTCAGAGCATCTCTGCTTTTTAAAACTAGTTCACTGGCCATCACATAGAAAATATGCTGATGCTATTTACTATAGTCATCGAGAACAGTCCAGCTATACAAGTTTATTTGGAGTCACTCAAAAGGAAACTCAGGATTTGACTGATGGCAGCTACATTCTTCTTCAGTCAGATCCTGGAAGCATCCACTCACTAAATGGCTTCCATTTTAACTGTCTTGCCCACAGCAATCTGTATTCTAAAGCACATTTTCTTTCATTTCTTAATGTATAGCCCTCCTTACACTTCCTTTACTCGACTGCATGCTAATGAAGACAGTTTGAAGCCTTACTTGTCAATGACAAATCCCAACATTGCTCAATCTGTTTCCTGATTGGTGGGCATGTCCAACATAAAATACCTTCTAACTGGGGAAAAAAAAACCAACTAGTATCTTCTCAATGTGCAGTCTGCAAGTTACAACAACTTAACACAGTGGACACTTTGTGTTTCACGCAAAGCTGACTTGAATTTTTTTCTGTTAGCCTTTAATAAGTATCCAGTGTAGTTGTCAATTCTGCTGAAGCAGCATCAATTTAAAAAGCTGAAATAATATACATGTGTACACACAGTCATATATGATATCAGCTGCTATCACCTGGAATAGTACATACCAATTAATAATGTTTTATTTATGAGCTATGCCTGTTATTATTTATATTACAGTACTGAGATCTGGGATGCCATTGTGCTAGGCAATGTACAGAAGTCCCAGTCCTACAGACACTACAGTCCTAAAACAAAGCAAGCAAGCAAGCGAACAAAGGCTGGGAGGAGAAACAGAAGTGTGATTTGTCCAACGTCACAGAGCAGGTTAATGGGCGAGCCAAGAAAAACCCCTATGGGTTACCTATGGAGGTGGTGGACTCTCTATTCTTATACGTTTTTAAAGTGTCACTGGACAAAGACATGTCTGTGATGATTTAGTTGGGGGTTAGTCCTTGTTTGAGCAGAAGGTTGGATTAGATGATTTCCTGCGGTCCCTTCTAAGCCTAACCTTCTATGATTCGCCTGTCTTCCTGCCACAGCCATTCAACTGTGCTGCTTGTCTGTGATATTATAAATTGCTGTGAATAGCAGTAAATATGTTCAATGACAAAGGTTGAAAGGAATCTAAAAAAAATGTTTTCCAAAATTTCGCACACCAAAATATTTCAGTTTTTCAGTGGCAAGCTGAAAACCAATTTATTTACAGTTTTGGAAAACCTAAAATTGTTACCTAAACCTAACAGGGTTTGGGGGTTTCAATTTTGGGTATTTTTCCCCCTGCTTCACATTAAAAGCATAGATGATTGCAAAATAACTAGCTGCCTTAATTGCTCTAGTCCCAGTCTGAGTCCTACATCAGTCTGCTCTTCTCTCAGATACACTCTGCCAGTTGGTGTTTGTTGTTCAGTCCAGTAGTACTGACATTTCAGTCTAATAAGGCTATGTGAAATGTAAACTGATATGGACTAAAAGGGATCTTTCCTCATTTCCAGTTCTTTGCTTGTTTGGTAATGTCATTCACTGAATGTAGTGTTACTGGAGCTCAGTTAGCTGAGAACCATGATCATATGTTTTTTAAGATATTTTGCATTTTGTCCTTACGCATGAAGAAATCCTCCAAAGGGATCTCTTGCGTATTCTAGTACAGCAGAGTGAAAGGTAATTTAGTCATCCAGTGGGCAAGGTGGTCAAGTTTAATACACTACATGGCCAGTAACTTGATTTATTTTGTCCCACGGATTTAGAAAGGAACATACCTTATTGAATGGTTGTTCCCACCTTCAACCTTCACCCTCTCCCAGTTAACAAAGCTCTCATGGAGAATCTGCTGGGGGGTCTATGGAAGGGGAAGGTTAATCTGTGTACTTGGAAGGCCCTGAGGTCAAATAATAGCCCATAGCAAAGACTGCGTTCTGTGTCTGTAAGCATCACTCCTCACTCGTTTCTCCCACCAACCCACTCAGTTTAAGACCCCATCTGATCCCGTGTATGCATCATTATCATTGCCCCTCCTTTCCCACTTTTTTTCAGGCACTCAGTTATTTACAGTGACCGCAAAGATGCTTCAAAGGGGATGTTGGTAAAATGGATTCAGGGGATGACATCTGAGACTCTGGAAAATGATCAGTATGCAGGATGATTAGAAGTGAAGACTTCCTTCTTGAGAGGCCTGTGATCAGGTGGGCAGCAACTCTCCAGCAGGAAAGGTGCAGTTCAGGACTCAGTGGGCTGTTGATAAATGCCCGTGATGGTCCCAGCACTATTCTTCAGGGCAATCTTCATAGCTTATCCCTAACGCTTCCTTGGGGAAACTGAGAAAACTCATGTCAGGTGGGAGTCACTGGGTGCAAAAGAGAGGCAAAGTTTGCCACGGTAAGACCAGAATGTAGAGCAGCTCAGCAAAATGAGAAGCATGTGGATTGTTCGTATCTTGCATGTATTGATTAAAGCAAAATGTGTGCAATTTGTAGGGAAATTCTACTGAGCAACATGCTTAAATGGAAGCTTCCTGCTTTTATTTCAGAGAAAGGAGTGGGAAGAATAAATTGCCACTGCAAAACAAGGGTTTCCATTGTGCCAGGGCTGCTTAAAAAACAAAAACAAAACAAAACAAAACAAAAAAACCCAAAACCCCCAAAGATCTGAATATGAAACTTCGTAGATGCACTTTCAGATAATTTAAGAGCATCTGTTTTATATTGCCTGGATCTCATCTACAATACAAGGCAGCCAGCCAGCTATTCACCATGCCACACTATTACTAAGTATGGAGCCAGAAAATAAATACCCAGGTCACTTTTCACCTCATTAGCTCTGCAGGAGGGGGTTTCTGGAAAATTAAATTTTAGAAGCAGTCATAAAGTTTATTGGGACCTGAAAATTCCCCAAGATCCAGCCATGACCATCTCTCTTTTAAGCCTGTTAGTGACATCTCTTCCGTTCCTTTCAAACTTCAGTGATTCCTGCCCCACTAACCTTTGAAGAATATCAAAGTATATGTGTGACACATTATTCTTACTGAGCCACTCTGTGGATTTTTTCTTTTAGAAAGCAGGGATTTATGTGAGTAACAAGTGTATTATTTTTAAAATGTTACTTTATATTAAAAAAAGTGTGTGTGCTGAAGAAATCAAACCTTGGAAGAGGGAACACTCAGCTCATTTCTAATAACAGTAAATAACTTCTTTAGGGTGAGCACATACTGTAAAATGTATTAACCTAATCATTTACTTTAATATTTGGGGACATTTAGCACAAAATCTTTAAAGCTATGAGGAATATATGATTCTGAAATGTAATGCTCATGAACGGCAACCCAGAACACTGGTGGCCTCGCTTGAGTAGCAGAAGATATAACACGCAAACACCATCACAGTACTCTGATGGTGACCTCCAGTGCAGACCTTCAGGAATCACTTCTGAGGATGAGGTAATATGATTCTGAATATTATTCCCTCTTTGGTTTCTCTGCTGCACCTGCCATTTAGGGCATCGATCAGTGACAGTTAGTTGGCATTTTGTACAATGCAGGCCCCTTTTCACTGAATCATGCACAAGCTTCTTGTGTTTGCTGATAAGCCTCTTCATCTGGTAGCCTGCTCCACCTAGCTACTATGTTAACTGAATTCAGCATTAGCTCCCCCTTTCGCTCAGCTGACATTCTTAGCCTTTGTTGCTCACCAATCAGCTCTTCCCACAAGCATTTCTGCACCTGTGCTACTGCAACAAACTCTGTCTAGCCACCAAACTGCCTTTGTAAAACTCATTTTTTCCATGGTGCCTTCACACAGTGCTTAATTTGTAATGGAAGGGGCTCAAACCATTTTTTCACTTTTGTAACTGAAGCAGCAAGCCCAGGGATGCCAGGGCTATGAACTGCCAAGCCAAGAGGCACTGGGCCTTGGCCGTGACACGAATTAAGCACTGTCTGCATGATGGCTAGGCAGGAGGTGAGCCCCAAGGAGAGTTTATTTTATTGCTAAATTGCGATAAAACTCCTCCTCTCCTTCGCTCGTTCATCTTTCTGTTATGTGCTGGGCAACAACTTCTTGCCCAAAGTGTTTTCTGATGAACAATGTTCCTTTTTAGGAAGGAAAATGGAACTTTTAGCCAAAAAGTCAATGCCTTCAAAACAATGTCTTCATTTTTCAGTAAATAAAAATATTTTATCATGCTTTCAGTCATGTTTTTGATGAAAATGTCACAGAAACTTTTGCAGACCATAATTCCTTGTTGAACTCTGTGAAATAGTTTCAAGATATCTTTATAAAACTGTGTCTTCTTTTTTTAAATGTTTTTTGAGGGGGTAGGGAGCATCTCTGGGTGTAAATCCAAACTGTAAGCTCTTGGAGAAGGGACACCTAGCACTATAGGGTGCCAGTTCAGGCCCAGGGACATGTAAGTGTTAGCTTAATGGTTATAACTACATGTGACTGTTAAATAATTCAGGAGGGCCCTAATGCAAAAAAGCATGTCAGTATATGCTTAGCTTTTATCATGTGCTTATGTCCTTTTGAAGTCAACTGGACTTAAGCAGATGCTGAATGTTAAGCAGGTGATTAAGTGCCAAACTGAAAAGTATGTTCATAAACATCCTTAATTTCCCTGAAATTGCTCAAGTCAGCCAAGAATAACCAAGTCAGGGTAAAACATTTTCTAGATGTGTTTCTTGTTTACCCTGTCCTCTGGACTTGGAACAAGGTTTGAAGGGGAAAACAAACAAACAAACAAACACCCCCCCCCAAATTCTTCAAACCCTTAAGCACATGAACACTCCCACTTACAGACATGTTTGCTGGACTGGTGCCCAGGTTTGAATTCAGCTGAAACAAATTTAGGCATATTTCACCTTGCTAGTACAGACAGGGTCAAACTATTTTAAAATAGCTCATAGTGGAGCCAAATTCTTTCTTTCTTTCCAACCTAAGGATTGACCATACATATTCATGTGTTCCAGCCAATCTTTGTTTTCTTTTGAGCACAAAGCCACCACTTCAATCAAAACAGTTTTCAGAGGAATGTGGCCTTTAAGATGTTGTGACATTTTGTGAAACAATTTAACACAATGTAACTGATGCAGGTAGATTTTCCCCATAAAGCTGAGAGATTTAAAGAGACTGCGTTTTCCAAAAGTTTCAGCTTAGAATTTGTTTTTCGTATTACTTTAAAATCCTATTTAACCCACTCAGAATATATAAGATATGTGTTTGAACTGTTCTTTAAAAACCTTTCTACTGGAACACTTACTGATTTTCTACATACAGGACCTCTCTCCCCCTCCAAGTAGCAATAAGAGAAAAATGTAAGTATGAAATGCATCATAAAACATGTACTTGTAATTTTATTTCATTCTGTATTCTCCTGTCCTGAAGGAAAAGAGGTATTTTAGCAGGATCAATAGTTATAAATCATTACAAATCATTCAAGGCTTTATTTCAGCCACTTTTATTATTATGTTCATGCCATCTGTTGTACGCATTGGGGTTATTACACTAATTCACTTTGTGATGACAAGTCTCTGAGTAAGAGGGGTCAAAGAGCAATGGATTGAAATGTATTGCCCACTGGCACCTTTTATTCCAGTGAAAAATTCTGTGCTAAGAAAGTGAGCTGATAGGATAATGGAGTCTCATTTCTGCCAATGAATAGGAGACATGTGGCTTTATGTGTTCATAAATACAGGAATGTCTTTTAACTTGCTGGGGGTAGAGTGGAGGGCAGAGTGTAAATGCAGTAGGTGACAGCTGTAAATTATTACAAAACTAATGAAATCAGGTAACTACTTTTCTTAAAAGATACAAAAGCATGCATACTTGACATAGAATATAGACAATCTAGCAATTTTCTTTATATACATTCCTTGCTATGTACAATTAAATGGATGTGGTGGGCGGGAAATGGAGTAGGCACTAAGGAAAAAATAATTTCTATGATATAGGTGTTAGTTACAAATAAAGATATGCTGACACTTGATATGGTACTGGTATCTAACAGGGAAAAGAACTGTTTATTCCTAAAACCTTCAACATTAAAGGGGACTGGGCAGATCACATTAGGCGTGGAAATGTTGACATATAAAATCTCTTGTTTTCTGCAACTACCCTAAGCACACACTAAGATGCACAATTACAAATGATGAAAAAAAATATAGCAACTTCCTCCCCATCTATGCATGGTGGTGTCAGGAGGGAGAAATGAATAAGACATATCATAAATATTAGATATTGGCTGTATACTTACAGCATGCTGTCTGAAGGTGAGAATACTGTGAATATTTAAAAGCCAATACAAACATTATAATGGCAAACTGGCAAGTGGCAACATTTGACCTCATTTTATTAACTTATGCAATGTATCCAAGTTCCTGATGCTGTGAACATGACAAAGGGTTAGCTATGTCAGTTTAGTTCAGCAAAAATTCAATATAAATAAATTTGGTGGTCTTTAAAAGTGCCACAAGACTCTTCTAACTTTATACACATTGGTACTCCTAGTGAGCTCAAGTAGATAGTTCAGCATTACCTGTTCAATTTAGTTGCCTAAATGTAGATGTGAGCCTAAATCCAGATAACCAGCGTTGAAAATGTCACTGTAAAGTTCTTTCTTTTAAAAAAGACAGGCCAGAATTTTAACAAATGTCTCTCAAGACTATCAATCCAGAACCTCTCAACAGCATTTCATTTATTTATAAATTTATCATTCAACAAAACAATTCCTGCTGTGAGTCAGTTTTTTACAAAATTAGAAAATAGAGTATTTTTTAAATCATATATCCAATATTGTGATCCCTAATTTTCTGAACACGCTTGTGCAGATACAGCCATTTGCATCCACAAAATAACTGTATGTGCAAAATTTGAGGCTAGGTTAAGGTCCCTTTGAAATTCTAGATATTGGTGGCTTCAGTTGTAAGATTCTAGATGTGAATTAAAGTCTCCTCCAATTTGCTTTTATTGTAAGACAAAGTACACAGATTTTCATTTTTCATTTATTTCCTTTTTAAATCAATTGAACAGTCTCCATTTTGTTTATGGGAGAAGAAATCCACACTCTTTATAAAACTTACTGGGAATGTTATCCAACAACTCCTTTAAACCCAAGTATATGCTTAACCTGAAGCTTAAAAGTAGTCTGACTGATGACAGTGTCAAGCCTAAAGGGACAACTCCCATGCTTCACTTATTGGAATAATTTACAACATTTTTATTCCTGTCAATGGAATGCCATGAAAGTTATTTACTGATAGATAATGGGTCTAAAGAAAGCTTGGTCCTGCCATATCCACTGAGGACTGGACTAGATGACCTCAGGATGTACCTTCCAGTCCTATTATTCTATGTATTCTTGAATTCTTAGGCCAGTGGTTCCCAATCTTTTTGGCTTGAGGGCCACAAATATAATTGTTACAATCCTGAATGGTCACCAGTCTCTGCCAGCAGCTCCTCCTTTCCTTGTCCCCTCCCTGCTAAAGCCAGAGGGAAGAAGTTATATGAATTGGTTCTCTCATCTTCCTGCCTGCAGCAGGAAAGCCATGCTCTCCACCTGGACAGCAGTTTCCTTTTGGCATCCAGGGGGGACAGGATATCAGTGCTTCCCTCCCTCAGGCTCCAGCAGGGGTTCAGACAGAGTGCTCTGCTCTCTGTTGGAGCAGGGGGAGGGGAGCACTGATCTCCCAGACCCCTGGATGCAACAGGGAAAATGTGCACTACACATAGGTCCCTAGGCAATATCTCCCTTCTGCAGTCAGGGGGATGGGAGATTAGTTCTTTCCTCTTTCTGGCTCCAGTAAGTACCAATGCTCAGGAACCCAGGCAGAGAACTTTATTGTGTTCCCTCCTGGATATTCAGGCAGCAGTTGCCTTCTGCAGCCAGTGGGAGGGGAGTGGTGGGGCCATTTTTGGCCTGTGGGCCACAGGCTGGGAAACACTGTCTTAAGCAATAAAGTGTCATGGGTGCTCTGGCAGAACTACTGGCCGTTTGGCTGTATTGTTTTGTGCATCTGCAGCCCCTGCTTCCCAGTTTCTTCACTGAGCCAATTGCTGTTTTCTTTTTATTAGTTATCATGCTGCACCAACACTAATTGCATAAATTGATTCATTTATAGCCTTTGCAAAAGAAAACAAAATAACAATAGAAAGAAAATGATTGCAGTGGGGTGTCTGCACTTGCTTACTGATGCATGCTGAACAAAAGTGCCAGCTGTGTTCTGTCAGACCAGACAATTTAAAATCCAAAAATCCTCCTCCACCCCAAACCAATAAAACACCAAACCAAAAAGAAACTTGTGAATTCAAGTATTGACTCCAGCATCTCACAGGGGGAACCTGCCAGGAGGCCGAATTTTCCTTTTCATTTATGCAGCCTTAGAAACAGAAGGGCTGAAGAATACAGTAACATCTACACACCATCCTGGCAATATGCCTCAAGCTTCACCCTAGGACTGTGACTTTAGGGATGAGAAAGTAGCTCAGGGATAGATCCACAAAGCACTTAGGCACCTAACTGCCACATTAGGTGGCTAAATGTTGAGATCCTCAGCAACTCAGTTCTGTGCCATTTAATGTTGTAGGTATCTGAAGTCCTTGGACAACTACATTTCCACCATTTAGGACCTGCCAGTGGCTATCAGTAAGCATGCACACTTCCACCTTCCCCTAGCCCAGGTGTGTATCGCCAGCTGAAACCTTGACAGGATTCTCAAACTGAGCATTCCCCCACTCATCATACTGCAGGACTCAGTTTGGCAGGTGTTCTGTGAGCATGCCTAACACCATATATAATGGCCTGAGGAGAAGGAGCTGGTGGTGCCATCAGGCCTACAATTTTTAGCCCAGTGTCCAAAACCCTCACATTCATTTCCCCACATTGTCTCATGTGGATAGGGATTTGAATCCAGGTCTTTTAAGTCCCTGGTTTTGAGATTTTAATCATTTGATGGATAATTTAACACATTCATATTCCTGTCAATGAGATGCCCTGAAAATTCAGCAAGGCAGCATTCTCCAATTGGACAATTCTTGTGAGTACTGAAGTTAATGGTCTGCCTGCTGGAAAGCAAATAATCTCCTTTACAGCAGCAAGTTGTCATGGGACTTTCTTTTCCATGGTTGCAGGCTGATGGGGAAATGCACTGTGATCATGAAGCACAAGGCAAAAAACCAAAATACATAGTCCCACAGGAAAAGCCCCGGCTGCAGGCCCCCAGTGGCAGAAAGTGCACCTGGAGCTAGAGTGTAGTGGTGTAAGACACCAGGAGCTCCCATGCAACTTGCAACAGTGGAAGTAGGAAGAGATCATGGGAGCTGTGTGGATGTATTACATTTTCTGGCAGCCTCGACCAGCAGGGTTCCAGAGAGAGCCTGATAGTATGATTCTTTGTAGAGCCATAAGGGTGGATATGTAGCAGCATTCCTTACATTACAGTGAATACTACCCTTCCACCAGTGGCACCACCTAGGATGGGTAAATGACCCTCTCCCCCAGGTTTTATTTTTGAACTCACAGAGCTGGTGTGTCCATGGCCTGACTATTTTTATGCAGTGGCCCTCCATTAAATCAGTACAGCTGCTGGTATAGCAATATGCAAATTTGTTCTGCCTTCATGTCCACACCACCACTGACATTTGTCATGGCTGTCCCCTCCCCCTATACAGACCAATGGGCAAGCAGGTCAAATTTCACTGAGCGACACTGATCTGGTGCACACACAGTGCCACTGCAGCTTGGTCCAGCCACCATCCCTAGAGAGGGAGCATTGGCAGGACCAAATGGTGCTCTTGGCACTTGGAGACTCATGCAGTGTAAGGTCAGAAAGGACTACCAGATCTTCTAGTCTTACCTCCTGTATGTTGCAGGCTGCCAAAACCACCCAGGCTACCAAAACCAACAACCCGAATTAGATTTAAGTATTACAGTCCAGAGGAGGCTAGACCATTATCTGCCATAGGCAGAAAACAGAAAGCCCCTCCCCTGCCCAATGGCAGGAAAACGATTCAGTGAGAAATACCAAAATAATGCTGGCAAATGACTCACACTGCATGCTTACTGATGTTTGCTAGGAAGGCAACTTTCCCAACCCCATAGTTAGTGCTAATCTGACCTGAGTCAAAATTCCTTCCCAGCCCCACATATGCTGATCAGTTAAACCTTGAGCATGTGAGCAAGACCCAGCCAGCCATACCCTTAAGAGGGAGAATGCTCAGTGGCACTTCACAACTCTATTCCCCCCCATTCTATGTCTCATCTCCATCTCTGATGTTGTAGAGGAAGTAATAAAAAAATCCCCACAAAAAAGAATAGACTGGATTGGGAATACCCTTCCTAATACTGCATGTGGCTAACGGAAACCCTGAAGCATGAATTTTTAAGACATAAACTGGAAATGGTCCCAGAGCTATTGATCCCTGTCCACTATGACCATAAGCAATTGCTTCCCATTCATAAATTTGTCCAGTTCTCTCTTAAAATGATTTAAATTGCTTGCCTTCATAACTCCTTTTGTGGGACTGTTCTAGCACCACACTCATCTGATGACTAGATACGTTAATTCTAATTTCCATCCTGAATTTATTCATGGCCAGTTTATTTATATCCATTTGTTCCTGTGTCAACTTTGTTCTTAGAATCTTCCCCCATATTTACTCCTTTAAAGTTGCTACAGAGAGCAACAATATCCCCTCTCAATCTTCTTTCTAAGAGACTTAAAATGCCAAACTCTTCCAATTTCTTCCCATAACACAGATTCTCAGTCCCCTTGATCATCTAGAAGCTCTTCTCTGAATCTGTTTCAATTTAAGTTCATCTTTCTTGAACGTGGGTGAACAGTATTGTACATGGCATTATTACTGGCAATAACACTTCTCTATCTCTACTGGAAATGCCTCTTCTGATTCATCCTGGGATTGCATTTGTCTTATTCATAGCCACATCACGTTGGTGGCTCATTGTCATCCTGTGATCAGTTCACACACCTCAATCAAGCTGTTCCTGCACTGTTTCTAGCAGATGAACCCACAGCTTGTAGAAGAAATATATATTATTAGCAGCAGTGGCTCCAGAAATTTTTGTATTTGGGGGCACAGCAGGGGCATGGTGAATTTCAGGGTAGGCAAGCCCTTAACCTAAACTTACTTTCTCTGAAATATATCGTACTGATTTAGATGATCTTAGGTGACATAGTTTGCTCTTTATACTGCAAGCAAGCATTATCTAACCAAATGCAAATTACAACAAGGAAAATAGCTTCCAAACAAGTCCCTATGTAAACATTTTATGTACAAATTAGGCAGAGCAGAACACTGGTAATGGAATTCTTTCAAATATAGTTGCTTACTTTTGAGCTAATACTAGTACAGACACATCCAGGAATACATTAGGTGTCAGTGGGTACATCTACACTATGTGTTTAAGTGGACTTAAGGGCTCTTAAGTCGAATTAAACAGAGCCCTGTCTACACTGCAGGGCAATAAAGTCGACTTTATAAGGTCCACTTATAAAGTCGACTTTACCATTAAGTCAACTTTATTAAGTTGACTTAAGGCAATGTGGACTAACTAATTCGACTTAATAAAGTTGACTTAGTGCACTGGGACCATTAATTCGACTTTATTAAGTCGAGTTAAGCCAGGACACCCATTTAAAGTTAACTTAATAAAGTCGAATTAATGTAGTGTGTACTCACTAATTCAACTTAATAAGGTTTTATTAAGTCAACTTAATAAAGTCGACTTTGCTTTTATAGTGTAGACATACCCAGTGAGAGGAAGCAGAGCAAACTCAGACAAGACAATCCCGGGCCAGGTAAGAAAGCCATGACATGTTGCTGTTGATCCCAGGTCTGGTTGATTAAGCTGGCAGTACACAAATAGGTTTTCTCCTTCATTTCAGACTCAGAGAGATCACCAGAGTCTGCAGAGCAGCTCTTCTTTGATTTGTGATTCTTGTTTCATTCACTGCTGAAGGATCAGCCCTTACTCTCCTGTTACATTCCACGATGACCATCCAAAATAGCCCCCTCCTGTACAATGTGTTCATAGACTCTAAGGTCAGAAGGGACCAATATGATCATCTAGTCTGACCTCCTGCACAGTGCAGACCACAAAACCTCACCCACCCACTCCTACAATGAACTGAGCTATTAAAGTCCTCAAATCATGATTTAAAGACTTTAATACAGATAATCAACCAGCAAGTGAGGCATGCCCAATGCTACAGAGGAAGGCAAAAAACCCCCAGTGCCCAAGCCAGTCTGCCCTAGGGGAAAATTCCTTCCCAACCTCAAATATGGCGATCAGTTAAACCCTGAGCATGAGGTGATCAGTTAAACCCTGAGCAAGTCCACAACAGCCAGGCAAGAAGAACTTCTCTGTAATAACTCAGAACCCACTTGATCAAATGCCCCTTCCCACGTCCCTATAATACCCATCAGCAGTAGTAAAAGACAGACAATGGCCAAGCTACACTGTCCATCATATCATTCCCTCCATAAACTTATCAAGCTCGGTTTTGAAGGCACCTAAGCTTTTTGCCCCCACCACTTCCCTTGATAGACTATTCCAGAACTTTACTCCTCTGATGGTTAGGAATCTGCGTCTAAGTTCAAGCCTAAATTTTCTGAAGCACAGTTTGTATCAATTTGTTCTTGTGTCCACATTGGTGCTCTATTCAAACAATTCCTCTCCCTCCCTTGTATTGATCCTTCTAATGTATTTGTAAAGAGCAATCATATCTCCTCTCAGCCTTCTTTTGAGAAGACTAAACAAACCAAGCTCTTTAAGTCATCTCTCATAGGGAAGATTTTCCATTCCACGAATCATCCTTGTAGCCCTTCTTTGCACCTGTTCCAGTTTGACTTCATCTTTCTTAAACATGGATGACCAGAACTGTACACAATACTCCAAGTGAGGTCGCACTAGCGCTTTGTACAACGGTACTAATATCTCCCTATCTCTACTGCAAATACCCCTTCTGATGCACCCCAGGACCTCATTAGCTTTTTTCACCACCACATCGCATTGGCTACTCATTGTCATTCTGTGATCAACCAGTGCGCCCAGGTCCTTCTCCCCTGTCACTTCCAGCTGATGCATTCCCAACTTATAAGAAAAATTCCTGTTATTTATCCCTAAGTGCATGACCTTGCACTTCCCATTGTTGAATTTCATCCTATTTCTAATGCTGCACTTTACAAGGTCATCCAAATCATTCTGTATGTAATCTCCATCTTCCTCTGTGTTGGCAATACCTCCCAGCTTGGTGTTGTCTGCAAACTTAATTAGCACATTCCCACTTTTTGTGCGAAGGTCAGTAACGAAAAGGTTGAATAAAATAGGTCCCAGGACCGATCCTTGGGGAACTCCACTAGTAACCTCCTTCCAGCTAGACAGTTCACCTTTCACTATGACCCTCTGTGGTCTCCCCTGTAACCAGTTCTTTATCCACTTTTCTATTTTCATATTAATCCCCATCTTTCCCAATTTAACAAAAAATTCCCTGTGTGGAACTGTATCAAATGCCTTGCTGAAATCTAAGTAAATTAGGTCCTCTGCATTCCCTTTATCCAAAAAATCTGTTATCTTCTCAAAAAAGGAGATCAGGTTGGTCAGGCATGATCTACCTTTTGTAAAGCCATGTTGTATTTTATCACAGTTACAATCTTCCTCAATATCCTTAAGTACTTTCTCCTTCAAAATTTTCTCCAAGACCTTGCATACTGCTGAGGTTAAACTAACAGGCCTATAGTTACTTTGATCACTTTTACTCCCTTTCTTGAAAATAGGGACCACATTAGCAATTCTCCAGTCATAAGGTACAACCCCTCTCTGTTCACTGATACTTTAAAAATCCTTGCTAAAGGGCTGGCAATTTCATGTGCAAGTTCCTTCAATATTCTCGGATGTAGATTATCTGGACCCCCTGATTTAGTTCAATTAAGGAGCTGAAGCTTGGCTTCCCCCTCAGATATGGTAATTTCCACTTCTACATTCTCATTCCCATTAGCTGCCCAACCTCTGTCCCTAATCTCACCGTCACCCTCATTAAAGACAGAGGCAAAGTACTTATTTAGATATTCAGCCATGCCTAGATTATCCTTGATCTCTACCCCATCCTTGGTGTATAGTGGTCCAACATCCTCCTTCTGTGTTTTCTTACTATTTATACGGCTGAAGAACCTTTTACCATTGGTTTTGATTCCCTTTGCAAGGTCTAACTCTGCCTGGCTTTTGGCCTTCCTCACTTGATATAATCAGATGCCAGTCACAAGCAAGAATGAAATGAAGGTGACATTAACCTAAGGGGCTTTTTGTAAACATGGGCTATGAGCAGTCTTCTTGATGGTCCTTGTGATCAGTGCACCCGTGTGACCTGGGGTAAAGTACTTTGGTTTGATGAACTTGAGCTTCTCTGTGGACTTATGGACTAAAGGTATGAGAACTCCTTTGGATGTGCTATGTAAAGAGAATATGCGGGTGATACTTCACAGGAAAGACTGTCTAGAATTTGAAATTGCAAAAGAATTGAGTTAAGATTTGTGAATAAAGAAGAGCTGATAAGCTCTGGTTGTGATGATTTTTCAGAAATGAAAGGGTGACAGCATGTATATTGTGAAGTGTTAGGCAATTGGCCCAGCCTGGTTGTGGTCTTCCTCATGAGTGAGATGTCTTTTTTTGCAATTTGATCAAGTGGGAAATCAGTGAGAGGGAGGAGAACAGAGGCAAAATACACATGTAACTATCTACAGAAGTGGTATCTGATGATTCTTACACAATTCAGGAAAGCGGTTAACCACTGCGTCAGTGTCAAAGAGTTGTAGAGTCTCTTCTCTGTTGCCACTATGGCAATGTTACATAGGTGTTCATCACCCATACTACCTCAAATAGGTCCTGATTTGATACAGACAAGAATATGTCCATTAATAGCCTGCATTTAATGGCCATATGGTGATAGTAATAGCACACAATAGAGTTCACTGAAACACGTTTTCAGTTCTTTGAGTAGATTAAGCACTGGTTCATTGTGGCAATTTTTACTTCTTTCTCACATGCATACCTGTCTGGAACTTTTGGAAATAGTCTCAGTTCTGCTTCAAATCTGTCCATATCACTACTGTAATGTCTTGCAAATGGTTAGAGTTTCTTAGAATCAAGAAAGTAATGATACTTTGGACTCAATGCAGTGGCCCCATTTAAAACAAGGGAGTTGTTTGTAAATCATCATTTAAGTTCACTGATGGTGTGATCACAAATAGGAAGGAACACCTTTTCTTTAAAATTACAGTTAGTTTTTGGACAATACTTTCTGCTGTGTTGAGTTCAGTAACATTGCTTTGAAATTTTGGGGCTGTACAGTGGATTCTCTTTTCTTTAGTTTGCATTTTGATGCAATTTTTCTCTGCAATCATTTTTATATCAGCCATAATTTTGTTGAAATTCTCCTCATCATCCATCAGATCTTGAAGTTTATCAATCAAAGAGTTAAGAAGGAAGCAAGCTTAAACCATATCACAATTTGATTTCTGCAAGTAATCTGATACCACTTGAACTTCAAGAAGCAATTCACTAAAAAGATTCAGAAAAACACAAAGCAAAAATCTATCTGGTTTCAAATGCCACGTGCCTCTACACTACTTTCAGAATTCAATTAATTGCTGATTATATTCAGAAGCAATAAAGTTACTGAAAGTGTTGCTTTAACAACTAAACTTGATGCAATGTGACATACTCAGCAAGCATCTGACAATTTCTTCAATTTAATAATTCTGCTCCAGTTTCTTTTTACAATACAGTGAAACGTGAATGCACAGAGGAAAGTGATAGAAACATATATAGTTGTTGAAAAAGAGTAAAGAAATTTGCAGCATCATCTATATTTTTACAGACATCAACAACTGTGAAGTTCAACCTGTGGTTGTAATAATGAACACAGATAGCTTGTGGCACCTCTTCCAGAAACTCAGCTTGCACACCATTTAGCGTTCCATTCATTACACTGGCCTCATCATAGGTTTGTGCTATGCAGGGTTTTATATCTATTCCACAACATGCCAAGGTGTTCTTTATATAACTTATTAGTGAAGTAGCATCCAATGAATGACACAGGTGATACATTGTTCATATATATTGCCTCTGTAGCAATAACAGAGGACCACCAAAATTCATTCCTGCTTACGTATGTCTTTTGTTTCATTAACAGTTAATGCAAAGAACCAGCTTTTCTGAAGCTTGGGAAACTGAGTCTAAAACAGTGGTTCCCAACCAGTGTGCCTGGGCATACTGGTGTGCTGCAGCAACACCCAAAGTGTGCCATGAGCATCCCCGAGAGCTGGAGTTAAAGTTCCCTCCCTACTCAGCCCAGCCATGTGGGCTGTGCAGGGCTGGGAAAAGGCAGGGGTTAAAGTAAGGGGGAAGGCACTGGAACACAGTTCCAGGACCCCCTATTTTTAGGCAGGCAGCATTCCAGCCCCCCCTAAAAATAGAGGAAGGCACTGGAATGTGGTGTTCCAGGGGTCCCCCTAAAAATAGCACGAGCAGCTGAAAAGCAGCATTTCGGTGGCTCCACCTTAAGCCCAGCTGGCAGATTGCTGCAGGAGGCCAGAAAAGTGTGAATCTCCCCCTGCAAGGTGAAACAGCTTGTGTCAGCAGCCTGCAAACAGCCCGGGTAAGGGCTTTGGGGGGCAGTGCTGCTGGGAGTTGTGTGGGGCAGGTGTGTGTGTGTAGCAGAGGTGGGTGGGAGTGGATGTGTAGCAGAGGGTGCATAGCTGGGGTTGTGGGGTGGCTGTTTGGTTGCGGGGGGGAGGTAGCCAGGGGCTGGAGGCCTAGGTCTGGCCCCTGAATTGATGGGAGGGTCCATCACAGGCAGCAGAGGGCTGGGGGAGGAGAGCACTGGACCCATTGGGGTGGGAGGGAGCAGCAGTGGGGTGAGGATTTGTCCTGGGTGGCAGGGAGCCACTGTGGCGAAGGGGGAAGTCGGTGCTGCGCCCTGCTCCCCTGCTCCACCTTCCCACTTCCCAGGTTTCCCCTGCCTCCCCCAAGCCACTCTTGTTCTCCCTTCCTCTCTCCTCTCTTGCCACCCTTGTGCTGTTCCCCACATGGCTGCCCTTGTCCTCTTTTGCCACCCCTGCCCTTCTCTGCTCCCCACAATCACTCCTGCCACTGCACACGACTCCTGACCTCCCCTGTTTTGCCACACCTGCTCTGCCATACCTACTACCCCACATAGGAGCATTTCCGAAACACAGTGCCATGGTTTATGAATATTCATAAATAATTTAAGTTAATTTGAATATTCATGAGTTTTTTAATGGCAGTGTGCCTCAAGAAATTTGAAGGTATCAAGGTGTGCCACAGCAGAGAAAAGGTTGGGAACCACTGGTCTAAAACCATTCTGCTTATGATACTTAACAATTCATCTTGAACTGAATACACTTTGCCTTGCAAGATAAACAATATATTTTAGACTGAATTTTGAGATCATGGTTTGCATCTAGCTGCAAAAATTCAAGAAAATTTCCTCTGTTGTCACTCATTTCATCACTTTCCCCGTGTCCACTCTGAGCAATTTTTTGTTTCAAGGTGAACAAAAAAATTTCTGCAAGAGTAGCCACGTAATGTCTATTTTCTTTTATAAGTTCTTTATGAGCATCACTTAACTGGGCTAAACCTGAGCCTCCTTTGCCTGTCTGTAACTCTCCTAAGCCACCATGCAGTCTCTCCGGACTGCACTTCTGCTGTGCAGCTTCGGATCTGAATCATTCTCAGTAGCCTTTTTCCAGCTGCTGCACCCTTTGTGAGTAAACACATTTTCACCACTACTTGCATCTTTTCCATTGAAATGGTGACAAGCAAAGCAAAAATACAGCATTTTCCAGTGCACTGTATTCCAACCAGGAGTACAGTTTGTACCAGGCTGGATTGAAATGTCACCATGATTTGCCAATTTTTTTTGGTAGGAAATATTTTAGCACTGGCTGTATAGGACTTCCTTGTTTAGACTGTGCAATGTCACTTGGACCAGGGAACTTATTTACATAAATAGGTACACACACCTTAGGCAATAGACCAGCACATGGCACCCCCGATCATTTTCCTCATTACATTTATCTCAAAAACATCAAACTCCCTAGTACTGCATAATTGCTCCTCCCAACAAATGCTTGTTTCATTGGACCTTTCTTAAGAACATCCCTGTACTTCTCTGACATAAGAACTTCTTTGAGGCATTTTTTGGCTGGATTTATGAAATACTGGTCTAAAGCTCCTGAAAATGGGCTTTTTTGCTTCAGCAGTATGATAGGGCAGAAGGACCAAGACTTTTGATTACCTGGTCCTGGAAACCTCTTCTCCTTTACCAGCTTTCTGGGCTGCATCTCTGCTTTCCCTCAGCAATTTGTCTGCACTCTCTACTTGTTTCCTCTCAAGACAACTACCTTTCCTTTGTTAGCAGAAGCAGCTGAATAAGCAGACAGCAATCGGGACAAGTCTAACATACCTTTACTAATTTGAAAGAGGATTAAAATAAGAGTTGAATGCACAAGCAACAGGACAGATCAGCAGAACTAGGCCTTCCACCTTCTCAGTCAGAACAGAAGAAAAAAAACTGAAACAAACTCTGCATATTCTTTTTAAAAAAAACCAAAAAACAAAAAACCTCTCTCCTCCCACTTAGACAATTTAACCCTTTAATAGCAGTCTTTTGGTATGATCCTTTTCCATTGCTATTCCAACATCCTTAAAGGGCCCAGTGAACTTGTGAAAAATGCCCAAGTCTAAAAGCCTAACAAAACGAATATGTAAAAAATATGCTTCACACTAACCGATCAAAGTGGTCCAGCCAGACTAGGGGCTACTGGGGAGGGGCGAGCTCCTTGTTTGTGGGGGCCCTTGCCCTCCTACCCCCCTTTGGAGCCACCAGTGATTATTAGTGCATGACCTTGCACTTTGCACTATTGAATTTGATTCCACTTCCATTACTACAGTTTTAAAGGTCTCATAGAACTTCTTTTATAGTATTCCTGTCCTCCACTGCATGGACACTGCCTCTCAATTTTGTATCATCAGATACTTTCATTAGCACATTCTTACCTTTTGTGCCAAGATCATTAATAAAAACATTGAGTAAGACTGATTATAAGACTGACCCATGAGAAACGCCGCTAATAAACTCCTTACAGTTTGGTAATTCACTTTTCAGTGCAACCTATTGCTTTACTTCTTTAGCCAGCTCCTATTTCACCTTACTATTCTTATAATCCCTATCTTCCCTAATTTAACTAACAGTTTTTCCCATGTGCCACCATGTCAAATGCTTCACTGAAGTCCAAGGCTGTGTTTACACACAGATGGTTGTTTTGAGACAAGTTGTTTTGATACAACTTGTCTCGAAACAAACAACTTGTTTCGAAACAATGCCTTATTTTGAAATGACTTACTTTGAATTAGCAAAAAGTCGTTTCGAAATAGGGAAAAAAGTGGGAAACAAAATAGTATGTTCACAGTGTGAACATGCTATTTCGTTACCTGCTGCAGGGGGCTGCAGCCCCCTGGGGGTGAGCCGCTGCTGCGGCTCGCCCTGCAGCCCAGAAAGGGGGCTGCAGCCCCAGGAAGGGGGCTGCAGCCACCAGCAGGAGAGTGAGCCGCTGCGGGGTGGCTCAGCCCCCCCGCCAGAGCTGCCCCCCGACCC
>ML682018.1:22277399-22340875 GCA_007922195.1 Podocnemis expansa
TGGCAGTGACGGGGGGCAGCTCGGGCTGCGGGCTGAGCTGCCCCGCAGCTGCTCACACACCCCCCTTTCTGGGGCTGCAGCCCCCTTTCTGGGGTTGAGGAATAGCACTCAGCACCCTGGCCAGGTTCCTGAGGGTTCCCTGGCCAGGGTGCTGACGATCCAATATTGTTTCAGAACACTTTGTTCCAAAACAACATGTTCACACTGCGTTGTTTTGAAACAACCATTGCGAAACAACGTTGTTTGACCTAGAAACTAGGTTTAACTTGTTTTGAAACAGCGCTGTTGTTTCAAAACAACAGGTTCCCGTTGTTTTGAAACAACTGTGCATCGTGTGAACATGTTTTTTTTTGTTTCGAAACAACCTCATTGTTTCGAAACAAAAATGCTGTGTGAACACAGCCCAAGTGTATTAGATCTACTGCACCTTTCCTTCTCTAAAGAATCAGTTATTTTCTCAAGGTTGGAATTCAGATTAGTCTGATGTGATCTACATTTGGTAAACTCAAGTTGCATTACCATTACCATTGACTTCCATTAATTTAATTAGTCTTTTCTTCAGAATTCATTCTTGAGTCTTGGATATCACTGAGGACAAAGTAACAGCTGTAATTGACATGACCATTTCTTCTCTCACTTTTGAAATATCAGTTCTCCTGTCATGTCATATTAGATTAATAAATATCCTT
This sequence comes from Podocnemis expansa, assembly GCA_007922195.1. Classification (NCBI taxonomy): domain Eukaryota; kingdom Metazoa; phylum Chordata; order Testudines; family Podocnemididae; genus Podocnemis; species Podocnemis expansa. The sequence continues at coordinate 22,278,089 of ML682018.1, forward strand.
GCTATCAAACTAACAATCTCCTGTGCCAGTTCTTTCTTGTATAGTGGCGTGCAGGCCAGTCTGCTGAGAACTCTACTCATTGTAGCATCAGTTCATGCTAGGTATGGGTAAGAGAGAGGAGAGAGTTCCTGGCCCAAGGAGGCTTGCATGGGAGGAGATGGGGTGGGAAAAGAAAGGAACCAACCAGGATTCCTGCCAAGGGGGGCACACAATAATCTGTCCCTCTGCCCAAGAAATAACTGAGTTGCAGCCCTTGTTCTCCTTACCCCTCATCTACATGCCAATACATCCTTCTACGTTGGCATCTGGTGTTCACAACTTACCATATATGCAGGTATGAATCATTCCTAAAGGCTCTAAATACTGTGCTGACTTTGTGCCAAGTAAACCCACTGAAGTCAGTAGGATTAGTTGGGTGCAAGTCAGCAGAGGACTTGGCCCAGGGGCTTCAGTAATTCAATAAGGATAAATAAAGCATAAAGAAAATAAATACTGAAAACAAATTGAGCAGATTACATATTGAAATCACTATAGGCTCTAAATGATGAAACATGGGTGACTGCCTTCTCATTCACACTTGAGAATGAGTGATATTGCAAACCAGAGTTACATTACAGATGTTTGAGATATGGCCATAGTTCAAAGAACCATGGTCATTATCTTTAGTGGCATGGTTGATTAATTTGCTTTACTGAAACCCAAATGTAAAATAATGTATATAATACAATTAGGAGGCTGTGTCAGTTACTATGGTAGGCCAAATTCAAAGTAAAGTTTCCGTGATACTTTGGCAACCTAAGATATCATGCCCATCAACTAATGTACCAGTGACATCCCCTCAAACTTCAGCACTGCATATCTGTCATTAAATCTACAGGAATGTAGAGGAGTCTCACATGTTGCACTACATGAGGGATCACACAAGAGGAAACAGAGCAACAGTAGGATACAAGTAGCTGAATGTTAAAATAAGGGATGAAGAGTACAAGTCAAACTAGTTTTAACTCTCTGTCACCTGTACCTGACTTTGCCCCTGTGCACATATGTTTCATGTTAAGGTTGGTGTGCAAGAAAATATGTAAAGGATGACAATTCACAAAGAGTCAGTTCCTAAAAAATTCTTTATACCAATTTGGTATCCAACTAAAGGTTGATCTGAGTATGTGAATCATCATACATTAGACAGGATGGTGATCAAATTTAATAACCTTAGCATTAGTGGCTGATAGCTGAATGCTCAAAAGCCATTTGGAGCCTAACTTCTATTTAAGCTGATAACTTCCAGTGAACTCAGTATACTCTTCCAGTCAATGAAAACATGGTGCAGCTATCAGCACTCCTTCTTTCACCTTCAGCTCCCTCTCTGCAAACATATACAAGGCTAATTTTTCCTCTTGGCAGACTATAATGTAGAAGTGCTCTAAAAGAACATTTTTTTTGTCCTTATGCAAAACAAGATAATAGTGAAAATTTGTCAGTTCCACATTGGGGTGCTTTTATTTTATTTATTTATTTATTTATTTATTTATTTATTTATTTTTGGCTTATCTCTGCTCTTTATGTGCTCATGTGCAGTGAATAAAAATACTGAGATTTAGAATCCTAGTAAAGCACTGAAAGATTTGCAAGGAGATTCATGATTAACATTGTGTTTGTTAATGGTTCTCATTAATAGATTGCATTATCCTGGTTTGGTTCTCTAATGATCACTGTTCCCTGCCAGTTTCTTATTTACCAGAAGAGAAAATGAACAGAAACCATATGCGGAGGGTCAGCACACATCAGACTGCCCAAGGGTATAGTACATGGGAGGCCATCACCGTACAGATGACAAAAGGAGGATTTGGAACATCCTAAATTAGGTTAAATAAATCAACTAGAGTAATTTAACTGTTATACAATTGCAGTAGCTATGTAATGTATTGGATGTGCTCAGGTTTTTCTTGGCAATGCTTGGTAAACTATAATTAAGGGGACTGCAGCAAAACTGACTGACCAGAAACATAGTCTGTTTTTTGTTTGTTTGCTTTTTGAGACCATAAGGGTGAACAAATTAGTTTGTGTGTAAATGCATGAAGTAATGGATTACGGTAATATTTATACTGTAACTAAGGGGATGATTCCTAGCACAACTGGTTTCTAATGATGCATGTTTTATTTGTAACTGATCAGTCAATGAACAGGATGAGGAAATTGTGCAGGAGGAGTTGTAGAGCAGCGAAGTGCACTGCGTAAAGTGGATTCATTCAGCTGGCAAGCAACATGTAAATCAATAAGCTACAACCCCAATCTAAGGGGATTTATGCTAGCAGAAATAGGGTAATTCAAACTCCATGGCCCGTTCAGTCCTTAAGTTCTCTCTTGAGCCTGATAACTGTTCATGTTGCCATGTTTGGTGGTGGATTAAGATCCCCACAACTCACATCAATGGGAAAACTTCAAAAGCCAGGATTTTGCTTGGTGGCTTTTTTAGGATGTGAACACTTGCCAATAAGAACTGAAGTGAATTAATTTTCATACAGGCAGCCCAGTAGTATTCCAGTAGCAACGGCATTCAATTACTGTTGACCTGTTCACATTTGATCCAACAACCCAGAGGTGAATAATATTAATTATTAGTAGCACTGACAGTAGTAGCAATGTTTACAGTAATGTCCAACACCATGGCATCTAGGCATCTTTATACAGCTAGGAGTTAAGAGACAGAGGCAGAAAAGCGAATTTCCTCCCTATATTCCCTAGCCATAGAAAGGAGACTTGGAACTGCTCTGAGCTATAGTGCATGGATCAGGCAGGGCAGGCTCTTCAGAGATCAGACCCAGTACCAGCTACTGACAGTCATCCAAGATTTCCGCAAGACTGCAGACCAAGGACCCAGAAGAGGACCCTACCCCAGGAGTAAAGACATTGTCTGGGCGACTCTGTTTAAGCAGGCCAATGTTCACTCATCACTGGATTCATCTGGGAAGGTGCCAGGGAGAGTTCTGGGGGCTCAGAAAAGTTGCAAGCATTGGGAAGTGGGGAACTAGTTGATTTGTTAGTGTTTGGTATTTATTAGCCCTACTCTACACGTAGGGTTTTTCTTGGCAGCAGTCAACTGGCATTTACGTAAGGAACGTAAAATACTTTGTGTAAATGCCAGTGACTTCCTAAGCTGCTGGGATACACTGGGCCTTCTGGCCTCCAGGACTTCTGGGAGTGCAGCAGTGAGTTCAGACCTGTTGCTAAGCACTCCAGGGACGCCAGGCTGACAACAGCATCAGTGTAGACATAGCTTTAGTTAGTCTTAACTTTCTCCTGCCCCAAATCCAATTTTCCTGCTCTCAGTAAAATCCCTCTTCATTACACTGTTATTTCTGGATGTGTCATTCCCTTGCTTGGATGTGTGCTTATACAAATTATTCTTTCTTGTGTACTGGTTTTATACTCCTTTCCCATTAGTAGCATTGATCATTTTCCTGGGCAAAGGACCAAATTAAGACATGTTGAGGCCCTAAGGTATGTCAAGATTCAGAGGCCTCATACCATAAGAAATAACAGAAAGGGTAATGAAAAAATAAATGATAAATGATTATATTTGCATATATACATACCCAAATATAAAACAACCCCCCCAATAAAACATACATCTTGCAAGAAGCCTTATTTGCATTATCAATTTCAATTTTGATAAATCTTCTTTGTTAGCTCTGTCATATTTAGAGACCCCTCATAATGTGAGGACCTAAGCCATGGCTTACTTGGCTTGAGCCTAAATCTGGCATTGCCTAGGCAAGAGGATGTTGGTTTGAGTCACAGTTCTGGCACAGGATTACATTAATAAAAGACAAAATACTGCTCTCACCTGCTGTCCACAGCTTTTAACCTGATCATCCAGGTAGATATGTAATCTGCTGGGAAGAACTGGGGAAATGGGTGCATTTGCAACTATTCCTAATAGGGCAGGTCTATGGATGAGCATATTTCAAGTGAGAGACAATTCCTAGGCCACGCTCATCACTGAAAATGCCTTGCTGCTTAGAGTCCACAAGCTATACCCTTAGGTTAGAAAATAAAGCGTCAGAGTTCTGGATAAAAGAGAATTCTATGGTGGGGTCCTTACATATATTTAAATAAATATTAAGACTAGATCATGTAGAGCTATATCTTTGATAACCAGCTTTTACTACAGCCAGTAGTAGACTGCCTACCTTTTCAGTGAATCAAAATAGGGGTGCTAATGCCAGCCTAGCATACCCTGGAGGCAGGCAAGTTGCATTTGAGAGTAGCTAGAGTTTCTGGCTGGCTTTCACACATAGTCCTAGGTAGCATTCTAAAAGCAATTAATAAAGGATAGCTGACAGGTTAAATTGACTGTAGGAAAAGAAGGGCCAAGCACAAATAAGATTAAAATTATATATACATTTTTTACAATTAGTCCTCTAAACACCCCAGAGAAAGACAATCAATGTAGAAAAACAGAGGCTAAAAAATCCTTTTGTCTCATTAGTATATACTATAATATATCATACATAAGAAAGAGCTATCCAGTCACACACATAAAAAGAAAAAAAAATCTCTTTTTAAGACCTAAATGAGGTTATACCCACTTGGAGGAGAAGGGGAAGTCATGATGCAAGCCAGGGTTAAGGTATAATTTGGCAGGCCCTGGAACCCTCTTAAATTTCTGGGCCTCCTTCATGCATGTCCGGGTCAAATCAAATCAAATCAAATCATAGGGTCCCCTTCATCCACCCCAAATGCCTGCCCCCCGACCCCAGCTACTGCCGCCCTAAACCCCAGTTACTGTCCCCACAAATGCCTGCCCCCACCACAGCTACTGCTCCCCCTCCTCAGCCCCCCCACCCCAACTACTGCCCCCAAAGTGCCTGCCCCCATTAGATGCTTCTTTCCCCTTGTCCTCCTCAGCATCAATCCCCATTCCCTAAGCTCCCAGCCCCCATGTCCCCACTCCAGACCTCTTAATCCCCCACCCCTAGCTCCCCCATCTTCACTCCACCCCCTTCAGCCCCCCAACCTCCTCCACACTTCCCCAGCCCAGCGTCCTGACCCCTTCTTCCCACCCTACCCCCCCACACTGAGGCGCCCAAGGGGACGTTGGGCTCTGCGCCATGCTCTCTCACCTCCAGCTGTGCATGGACTCTCAAGGGCTGGGGTGGAGGTGAGGGAGAATCATCCCTTTTTCCCCCTCCAGGCTGTGCTCTGAGGCTTCTGCCTTGAGTGCAGACTGCACCTGCACAGGGGGGCCAGCTGGCACATCACAGCAGGGCAGTCACTCCTCCCCTCTTCCTGTAGTGGTCCCTGCCCTGCCAGAACACACTGACTCCATTTGCTATTTTTAGGGGGCCCCAGAATGCTGGGCCCCCTAAAAATAGATCCACCATTCCAGGGCCCCTATAAATAGAAAATGGAACTGCAATTCTGTGTTCTGGGGCCCACTATTTTAAATGGTGAATCTCCAAACAGTGGATTCTGGCTCCATTTTCTATTTTTAGGGGCCCTGGAACACTGGCCCCCTAAAATAGTGGGCCCCAGGATACCATTCTGGTGTGTTCTTAACCCCTGGATGCAAGTTACCTTGATAATATTTTTACAGTTAATTTGATGTCTTCCACAAATGCTTCTACAAAAATGAATCAGTATTAGAAATACATTACATTCTCCTTTATCACTTTTAAAACTTCTCTCTTTTTAGTTCAATTTAAGAAAAATTAACACCATACAAAATGGCATGATTTAAAAAAATAGATTCATATATAGGAGCCAACAAATTTTTTACAGTCTTTTTAGCCAGACCTGGTAGGTTACCATCAGCCACATTACCACGGTTCTTTTTAAAATATTCATTTGGAAGAATTTTATTATAATCATATTCAGAGAAAAATACTCCCTAATCCTCAACAATAACACATAATTTGGCAGGACACAGTACTGAAGCCTTGATATCTAAAGGAGTAAATGCTGACCTGACATGTGAAAAACAAAAATCTTTCTGTAGTTATTACATTGCCTTAGCCAAGTCTAGAAACATATAATTTTTTCTACTTATATATATTTTTTTTAAAAAAACTTTCCTGATTCCCCACTGCCTACATAAATTTATGCTTCTCAGCAATGGCCATAATAATCACAATTCAAGATTTACATAAGACAGAAGACTACAGCATAACAGAAAGAGACATATTCTTTGATAGAATTCTAAAATATTTAAGGATCTGGCAAGCAGGGGAAAAGTCATTTTATAATATTGTTTCCAGAAAATTAATTAATTTAGCACCAGAATTGAATCTCCGGGTCTTCTGAAAAGTTTAATACACAGATATGTCTTATACTGTTGTTTTCCAGCACCTTGACTCCATGATGTCATATCCCTGATGATAACACTGATTTAAGGGTCAGATTTTTGCCATACTTGCAGTGAGAAATGATAAGCCTGATTGTGTGGATGTTTACTTGCATGCTTAATTTTTAAGTATATGAGTAATTCTATTGAACTGGGATTACTCACATGCTTAAAATTAAGCATGGGTGCCAGCAGTTGTACAATTGGGATCTGTAACAAAGAGGGGAGCCATATTTTTTTAACATTAAGATTATTATTTGTAGTCTTGGAAACCTTAGATTTTTACCAGTAAATGTTGGTAAATACCACTCTCACCATGTATGCCCAAACCAATGAAAAAATATTTCCATTGCTAATAATGAAAATTTATAGATAGCTTAAAATAAGAAAAATGCTGTTTGAGAACTATAGTTTGATTTAAGAGTATTTCTTTTGTGTATTTTAACATATGGTGGTGACAATTTATATTTCAGCAGATATAAATCTTTAATTTTTTTGAATCTCAACACCTCTTGTCATTAAATAATAGTCTGTTCTCTCTGTTGTCAGAGTCCCCCCACATAATTTCCCACAATTGTGAACATTTAAATAAATAAAAATTAAACTGGTGTTTAAACCTGATAATTCAACACAACTAGAAAATGCTTAAAACTACATAGTAATATCTAGATAAATAAATAAAATTCTCAGAAGCCAAATCATTTGTCACTGAACTATTGGCTATGTGAATAGCCAAGAGTTAATTCTTGCAAGGACTGAGTGCATTTAGATCAGGAAAGCAAACAGTGGTTTCAGAAAAGTCCCACTGTCAATACTCAGCAAGACAATACAATAAAATAAAGAACTTTTGTTCCGATAGAAGTTACCAGACAAAAAGACAGAGAAAAGACTTTGGGTAGAAAAATAAGGAGCCTGGAGACATGCAAATTAATCCTCAGACGAGGAAGGGGTAACCGTCAATAATTAGAACCTCCAAAGACGGGCTTCATTTAGGTAAGACAAATGACATTTAGGCTTTCATTGTGTTAACTCTGTTTCTCTCTGCTTGTTAAATTTCTATGAACTATGAGATCTGGGGTCTGCAGTCTGTGGCTTCAGAGCTGCATGTGGCTTTTTCACTGCTCCGTTGTGGCTCTGGGCTCTGCCCCTACCATGAGACTCTACAGGTGGCCCCCTCCTGGCTCCAGGATCCCCTGCCAACGGTGAATCTTGTGGGCTTCCTGTGCCAGGCTCCCAGCTCCCCACACCAGGAGACTACACTGATTGCAGCTCTGTGCTGAATCAATGCATGTCACACTGGTCACAGTGTGAGTATTCTGTGATGCTTACACAAGTTCCCACAGGACCCAGAGGCATTTGAGAATGCTAGTTCAAACTAAATTACTGGTAGTTTGAATTAGTTAATTTGAACTATTTGTGATTAATTTGAAGTAACTTAGTTTCAATTAGCATGTCCACACTAGAAATCTAAATCAAACTAGCATGTCCATGTACAGGATTTGCTAATTCAGTTTAGGAGGATAGCACCAGGGGAAGTGTGGCAACATGGCACCCAAGAAGGGCCATGTCGCCACCCAATCCATCAAAAAAGGAAGGCATCCTGGGAGGAAGAAAGACAAACTGCCTTTAGTTGGAACTAATGGTTAGTTTGAAGTAACATGGCTCCATTGGGTTTGTTCAAACTAATAAGTTCAAACTAACCATTAGTTCCAACTAAAGGCAGGGTTTAAAAGTTCAAACTAAGGTTTCCTTAGTTTGAACTAAGGAATTCTTTAGTTCAAACTAAAGAAAGCTAGTGTGGCTGTAGACTAATTTAGTTCAAATTAAGCCTCCTTAATTCAGATTAAATTTCTGGTGTAGACATAGTCAGACAGTCTTACCCAACTTCAGCTGTGGTGGCTAATGTGTATGTGCTTGGTGATATGGGGATGGCAACCCAGAGAACTAGTCAAAGAGGAGATGAACTCCATGAGCCTTAAAACAGGTGAAGACAAGAAAACCGTGGGGGGGAGCACTCAAGAAAGACTAAAAAGGAATTTAAAGTAAAGCTCACCCTGAAATTTAGCAAGGACTACCTGTGCAATTAATCCTACTGAAATCAATAGGACTACATGTGTAGTTAATTACTACTCAGCATGAGTAGAGGAATCAGAAACTGATTCAGATGCTTTTAAACTACCCTTCTGTGATTGCTGCTGTTTGTTTGTTTCTATATTTGCTGTGATTTCTTTTATTCAAAACTACACATGTACTTTAATTTTAATTTTTTTAAAGTAAAGTCATATAAATGCTTACAATGCATGAAATGTATATTACAGAATGAAGAAGGAAAAATAAATGACATTGCTCTCACCAGGGCAAATTATATCTAAATCCACAGCACAGTCTCCTGCTGATACATCAAGTCCACCAGACCTGAAAAACGTTGTTCAGAATTACAGTAAACACAAGGAGAAATAAAACTAGAGAAAATGTATATTCTTTAATCCACATCCTTGATACTGATCAGGCAAAAGCCCAGATTTTTAAAAGGTATTTCAGCATTGCTGTGCTCATTTTCAAAACAGAGTTAGGCATTTAGGAGCCTCAATTCCATTGACAGTTGGAGCTCAAATGAACTCAAACACAGAGATGATAAAAACAAAACAAAACACCATATCACACACACTAAATGCCCCAGTAACAACTGTGTGGGTGGAACCAGACAATCACTCCACTCTTAAATGAACTCACACAGAAAAATGATAAAAAGACAAAAACACTGTATCACCTGTGGGTAAGCACTTTTCACAAAGAAGTCAATTTTTATCTGACTTCTCAATCCTCCTCTTCAGAGGAAATCTGAACCATGCCTCCAAAGAGCTTGGGAGCCTGTAGATAACTTTGCTTGAAACTAAAAATCATGGTCTGAATAGAGACATTGGATTTAAGGCTTATGACAACAATCTATAAGCCACCTGTAACTCCTTGCCCCTCTCTTTTTCCTTTGCCCCTTATGACTGGATAGGTGTTAATAGACTTCTTCACCTTGAGTAGTCCCTTGAAAATCTGTGTTAACTACTTATGCAAAACAAACTTTCCCACTTTGTATTTAACAGTTACACTCTGGCTATGTCTACACTGCCAATTTAGTTTGAATTAAGGATGCTTAGTTCAAACTAAATTGGTCCCAGTCTGTGTTAGCCTTTCCTTAGTTCAAACTAAGAAATTCTAAGGAACGCTTAGTTCGAACTAGTAAGTACCAGTGGTTAGTTCGAACTAAGTGTGATGTAGACTCAAACTAACCCTTAGTTCAAACTTAGAAGTTCAAACTAAAGGCAGTTAGTTCGAACCAACAAAGGGTACTAGTTTGAACTAACATTAGTTTGAAATAGTACACGCTGTCAGTTCGAACTAATAAGTTCCAACTAACTTTCCCTAACATAAGCATAGCCTCTGAGTACATTTCCCAGACTTGAAGAAGAGCTCTGTGTAGCTTGAGTTCTCGCTTGTCTCACCAATGGATGTTGGTCCAATAAAAAATATTACCTTACCCACCTTTTTTTCTCAGATTGATTGATTATTATTTGTTATGATTATTCCTGGGGTGTCCAAGAACTGTGAATCTGCATATTACCCTCACCTTGTTTCAGTAAGAGCCAAACTTGATGGTCTTAACTGGGCATCAGTTCCCAGATGCCACCAGTTTGTTCATCACCCAAAGAATCTCCTCACAGCACCACCAACCCTTATTTTGCCTTGCTGGTTAACTGTGGTGCAAAAGACTGGTGGGAAGGTTATGTGCCAGTTCAGGTCTCCCACTGAGCACGCACATTTTCAGTCACCCCAGAGCATGAATTACATCAATGTGTCCATTATGGTCTCAATGACTTGACTGGAATCTGCCAGCACCAACCGCATGGTGTGATGATGTGTTGGATAAAGACACATGCAATGTTTCCTCACTGCTGAATTGACTGTCCAGCCACTGGGCTTTGACCTGTCATCTCACATTTGGGCACTGTTGAACAGGTTCCAAACTAGCCAAGGCTTATGAACAGTCAACTACCACATGTGGGACTGCTGCAATGATCCATGAATGTTAACTGATTAGATTTCATGGTGGCCATATGCGCCTTTATTCTGCGGGCAAAGCTGCTGTTGGGTGACTCAGGAAGCACTGCAAATACTACAAGAAGAACTAGTACAACCCAAGCCCAAGCCACTCTGAAAGTGTACCCTATCCTATGCAGCCCTGTTGTAGAAATCACTGTCCCCAAAGAAATAATATGCACACCATTTGATTACTACAGCTCAGGATCAGAGTCTTATCACAGCCCTGAGCTAGATTTATTATGAAACAATTATACATATATTATCAACTATTAAGATTTATGTGAGAATGAGTAAGGATAACAAAAGGAAACAGGAACTTACACACACACACAAACATAACATGCATCTTATAGACTAAATTTTAAGAGGATAACCATCCGCTTAAAAGCAATCTATCCTCATCCAAAGCTTCGTTGCAGCATTTCCAACCAGGATAGGTTGGGAATCCCATTTTCATGAATGTAATCACCCTACACAATTATTTCCTCAAATGCAGGATAGCAGGATGCTGTCTTTGTCCCCATGTTACAGTACAATAAAGCTCCAAAGTGCACCCCAGACAAAGCTCTTTTCCTCTTGTTATTCTCTTCCTGTTAAATCTCATAACCCTCTATCCACTTGGAGCTCACACTGGTGATTGTTAGTGAGCTAATACTTAATTTACATTTCATCAGCTAGGTGGATTAACATTTCTCTTCTGGAAAGAAACAAGTTTTTCACCTGTGCTGGACAGTAACACCTTGATACAAACTATAAGGATATATTTTCAATATATAGTCATAGAAATATAGGGCCGGAAGGGACCTCAAGAAGCTATCAAATCCAGCCACTCTGCACTGTGGCAGGACAAAGTAAGCTTACCATCTCTGACAGGCATTTGTCCAATTGGGTTTTAAACATTTCCAGTGATAGAAACTACATGACCTCCCTTGGAAACCCATATTAGAGCTTACTTGCCCTTGTAGTTAGAAATTTTTCCTAATATCTAACCTACATCAACCTTGCTACAGATTCAGCCCATTGCTTCTTGTCCTCACGTCAGTGGACAATTGAGCATCATCCTCTTTATAATGACCCTTACATGGTAGAAGATTGTTATGGCCCTTCCATGTTCTTTTCTCAAGATTAACATGCCCAGTTTTTAAAACCTATCCTCATGGGTCAGATTTTCTAAACCTTTTATCATCGTTTTTTGTTGCTCTCCTCTGGACTCTTTTCAATTTGCCCACCACCTTCCTAAATTGTGATCTCCAGTGTTTGACGCAGCACTCCAGATGAGGCCTTAGCACTACTGTTAGTAGACCCAAGAATCAGATTAGTCTTTCTGTAGCTGCATCATGTTGACAGCTCATATTCAGTTTGTACTCCCTATAATACTCAGAACCTTTTCAGTAGTACTGTTAGACAGTAATTCCTGATTTTGTAGTCATGCATTTCATTTTTCGTTGCAGAGTGAAGTACTTTGCACTTGCCTTTATTGAATTTTATCTTACTGAATTCAGACCAATTCTCCAATTTGTCAAGATCATTTTGAATTTTAACCCTGATAATTGTTTAAATGTCATCAGAACATAGCCTTTCCCGTGCTATTGGCCAATATGACCCTGGCTTTCTTTTAAAATCTCACAAGATACTTTTATTGATAAATATTATGACAGCAATGTGTTAGATGTGGTGTTTGTTGAATCTGATTGAACGGTGAATCCTTTGGCAGATGTCAGTGAGGGCTTCTTGGGGTCACTTTTGCATTACGGTAATACCTAAAAACTGCAGTTAAGGATCAGGACTCTATTTTCCAAAGCTGCTGTACTAACACGCAACAAAAAAGACAGTCCTTGCTCCAAAGACCTAACAATCATCTTGACAAAGAGGATGCAATAGGAAGGCAAACGTGGTAGGGAGGGAGGGTAGCTAAAGGAAGGAGGACAAAGTAAGAAAACAAATAGTGAGAGCAGAAAAGCAGACCTTGCATATGTTCCTTTGCCTAACCAATGCCAGTGATTTATAGTCATCATGGCAGAAGTAGGTTTTAAGACTTGGGCCTAAAGCTAAGCCCATACTTATATGCTCTTCTGGATTAGGTCTATATCTGCACATATACAGCCATACCCCAAAATTAGATAGGTTCATCATACGTAACCAGCAGTTTAAAAAAAACAAAACAAAAAAAAACAACATTTGTTCTACAGATAAAAGTACTGCAAATGGATTCACAAGGACCGACATGTTTATTTTTACCCCTTCGTCACAGTCTCTTGTTGTAGACGCTGTCGTGAGCAGTCTGACCCTTCGACTGGCTGATCAGTTGTTGTTATTGTCATGTGTGCAGCTTGCATGATTTGTGAATTGGTTCTGGAGCTGAATGGTGCTCCTCCTCAATGCTGCTGAAAGAACCTCCACTTTACATTCATAGGTAGCCAAAGCAGAAGAGATGCACGTCTTAACTGAACTCAGTGTAGTTCAAAGGACTGAGTCACTTGGTAAATCTGAACCACAGGCAAAAGCATCAGCAAATATTCAATGAGTCTATCATGGTCTTTTGAAATCTGGGGAAAAGCAAAGCTCAAGATTTATTACATTGAATTAGTCAGTTTTACATTCCATTGAATCAAATCCTGAGTGAAGAGCTTGGATAGCTGAAAAACATCAAGTGAATTCATTGAAAGAAATGGCAAAACTCCCATTGATTTCAATGGAGGGAACAGTTTTACCCTCTATTTTTGAAAGGCTGTTTTGTTTAGCATTACACAAAGAGCAGTCATTTACTTTCTCTCCAAGTGACTTTATTTTTATATTGAGGTTAATAAAATAGTAAAAAACACAATTAAAGTCTCCAAGCCAGAGCTCAGTATTTGAGTGTGTCACTTGTGCAAGGGGACACAAAGGCTATGTCTACATTGCCAAATTAGTCTGTACTAAGCAAGCTAGCCAAAGCTTAGTCTGGACTGGTAAAACCCCTTGCTTAGTCCAGACTAGCTGGCTTAGTTCAAACTTTAGTTCAAACTAAGCACATGCAAAACTTGAATTAATGGCTAGTTCATACTAAAAAACTTCAAACTATCCCAGTAGTTCGCATTAGCCATGTGTTCCAGTTTGAACTAAAAAGTTAGTTCAAACTAGGATGTGTAGCTAGTTCAAACTAAAAAGCTGTGGTTAGTCCAAACTAGCTGTTAATTTAGCCTAACCTCAGACTTATTTGGTTTGGACCTGGAAGTCTGAACTAAACTTCTAGATGTAGATATAGCCAAAATGGCAGATGATTGTGCCACAAAGCATAGGGACTCATTGCCATCTGAAGGCACAATGCAAAGAAACACATTAACCTGCATGTAAATTGCATGCTCCACAATGATGAGTAACAAGCAGAAGGTCAGCTCATGTCCAAAACAGCAGCTAGAAAAAAGATGAAATTGGAAGCTATGTATGAAGATTACTACCCCTGCTATCTTCCACCCACCATGTTCAGGGAGGGTGAAATTCAGTTCTGTGCAGAGGCATAGTACAAAACCTATAACAAGAAGACAAGTGGTTTTAGCTGGTGCACAAGGATCCTACAGGCCTTCTGCACAGGGATGCATTTCACTCAGAAAGTGAATAAGACCTGTATTTATGCACCTCAATGATTTCTTTTAGTTTCAAAGATCCCTTAGGAAACACTTTAAGTTGGGATGGGGCAGAGGACAGTGGAATAATATTACTTACATTAAGTTTAAGAAAAGATGAAATCATCTAAAACAAGATTAAATCTGTTTAAAATGAGATTAAATCAGAACAAACCAAAAATAAATCCAAAAATGGCGCATTGTGAAGTAACATCATACAACCAGGTTATGTAAAGTGGTGCAACTCCAAAGTCACTACAGAAATTTACAGTATTTGAGGAACTCATCCTTAATCTCTTCCACCCGACCTCTCCCAAATGAACCCGCAGAACAACAAAATAATTTTTTAACTCCACGCATGCCAAGATAGAGAGGTATTCACTGACATTCAAAAGCTCAAGAGATATTTCCTCAAAGTAGTGCATTTCTAGTCTTTGCCTAAAAAGAGAGAAATTTTAGATTCCTCCCTTCAGACCAGATCCTCTTCTCATATTATTGCCATAGCTCCATTGGCTGAAGACCTAGATGGCAAGGAAAGGCAGTACAATGTGATCAATCCCCCAAACAGAAGATACACTGTATTTGTATCTAAGAAAATTTGTTTTTCATTTATTTTTCATTCATCTTCTCAGATGCAAACTTGACATGATCAGATTGGGTCTGAATAGGTACTTGGAATGCTTATCTCATTACAAAAAATAATTGTCCCCATTCACACATTCTCACCTTCTAATCAACTGTTGTAAATGTGACTCATCTACTCTAACTGAATTGACTTTGTTAATGCTTTTCCTCCCCATTGTAATGTTTCTCACCCTTGCAAGTGTATATATACTTCCTAACTGTAGTTTCCACTTCATGCATCTGACAAAGTGGGTTGCAGCCCATGAAAGCTTGTGCCCAAAGAAATGGGTTAGTTTTTAAGGTGCTATAAGATTTTGGTTATTTCATTTGTATTATTACTGAGATTTGTATAGAAATAATTTACTGAGCATTCAGCATATGGGGTCTGGAAAAGTGAGCCAAAAATTTCAGAGACCATTATTTTTGTAATGTTTGTTGGTAAGCACAGTCCATGTTTTTTATGTGTATACATGGCTGCATCTTTGTTACTGTAAATAATGGGATACACATTGTAAGATGAACCCAGTATATTGCAAACCTAAATCAAGGAGTGGCTTTCTCTTTGGAAAAAGATAAATTAATAGCATGCATAAGGACTACTTTTTATATTTTATCACAATGTATTTTTACTGGTCCATTTATAAATCTTACATTACTTATTGTTAGTCAGATTCTCAGCTGGTATATACCGGTGTACTTCCCAAGGCTAGATTGGAGCTAGGTCAATTGACACCCGCTGATGAGTCGATCCTTTATTAAATGGCAGAATATGCTTCTCATAAAACTAATAACAGCTATGAAATCATGATTCACCAAACTCTCTTAGTTTTGCTTTTTATTATAGACAAAATATACATTCAAGATTGTTGCCATAACCTATGTGAGTCATTAAATTGGTTTCTTTGAGTTTTGGGGCAGGGGCAGAATGCTCAGTTTGATTAACCTAAGATTTGAAGAGTTTCAGTCTGGCTTTAAAAGTTTCAGCAAAGAGCTGTAATTACAGGTTAAGTATAGCAATTTGTGATTGCAGTACATTCCTGTATTGATCTCCTTAACTTGTTAAATATGCAAGTTCAAAATCATGCACCAAGGTAACACATTTGAAATCCTAGTAGTTAAGAAGTATTATGAATCCAAACATAGCTGGGATAAGGTAAGGATTAAAAACCCTTTGCAGAGGCTTCTCTGTGCTGTAAAAACAGGTGAGAGGATATGCATCATTTCTGTTTATTAGGAGATAATGTATTGCGAGAGTGTCTCTACATTTTCAGGATAGAGTAGTCATGCTCCTGTGCAAGAAAGGAAGAGTAAAATACTGTAAATAATCCATAAGTACAAAAAAATTCATGGTTTACACTGAACATGATGACTGAACACCATGGATGCTCATGGTGAGCTATGCTGAACACCATGGCCATTCATGGAGTCAGTGGGGATAACCCTGAGATATTTATGCTCCCCGGGCATAGGCTATCTCCACCTTCTACCATCAGAGCTAGCGGAGAGTTGTGTGTGATACAAGGACTCTAAGACACACTTGAATAGTAGTGACCCTCTCCATGAGAAAAACAAAGAGTTTGGTGGCACTTAAAAAACTTGAAGATCAATTTCTTCAAGCATCTGATGAATTTGGATTTTTCTCCCATGAAAGCTCATGTGTAGAGCCCTGTGCAGATACAAATAAGTGGATCCGTATCCGACCTGCATCCGCAAGAAATGGTCCGCGGATATCCATGTTGTATCCGCAGATGCAGATATAATGCGGATATCCGTGGATATCCGCATATTTGCAGGGCTCTAGCTCTGTGCAGATAAAAATATTTGGATCCATATCCGATCTGCATCTGCAAGAAACGGTCAGTGGATATCCATGTTGTATCTGCAGGTGTGGATATAAGGCGGATATCTGTGGATATCCGCGGATTTGCAGGGCTCTATTCATGTGATATATAAATTTGTTAGTCTTTTAAGTGCCACCAGAATACTTGTTTGTTTTGCTGAACTAGATAAACACAGCTACCACTTTGGAACTTGTCTCTAGAAGGGACTGCACAGATACACACTAGTCAGTGCATTCAGGGGTCTGTTGCACCCTGGAAGCTCTATCTTATGCTTTGGCTGGATCCTTTCCTTATGCACACTGTGACAAATGAGAGTCTCTAGTGCAGATTCATACTGTGTTTCCTTTATGTTGCTGGAGAGGTGCAAAGGACTCCCAATACGAAGAGACTCAGGTCCCAGAAGTTTTTAAATCAGTAATACCTCTGATATTGGTTTAAAAGTGTTCTCTGAGATCAGGGCTGTTGTTTCTTGGTACATGTAATTGCATTAGAAGTGTTGTGCAGCCTTCTTGAGAGCTGGAATATTGGTATTATGTGTCATCTGTGCAAACCACTTATGAGAGCTGGTCCATAATTACAGCTTTCTAACATCACGCAAGAACATCTCTCAGACCTACTAATTGTCCTGCCCTTTATGGTACATCTTATTGATTAAACATCTGTTAGTGTTTTGGCAAAATGAGAATTCACTTGCAATGCAATGTGCCTGGTATATTAAATCCTGTTTAAGTCAGCCCTAACTACAAGTTTGAGCTACATGTATTGTATCTTCTTAATGATAGCATGGCTTTTTCCCCTCTGTTTGTTATTAATGCTGTTTGTTGATGGTTGTACAGTGTTCCAATATTTTTTCTTTAAACAGAGAAGTAAAATTATACTCCCCTAACTGTCTCTTGCATTAGAACCAGATCTGGCAGCTGAATACATTTGAATGTCATCAAATAATAATTTAATAGAGATCTTTACCTTTGTTTATATGTTGTAATCCAATTATACAGTAAATTTTACCATTTTGGCCACCCAAAAGGCATTGATATATGAATTACCTTAGTAATTTTGTTTTGGTATAGCGACTTTTTAATTAGACATTTTTAATTGTAAAGAATTTCCTGTTTTCTACGGGAAACATGAGGTTGGAACAGTATCTCTGTACTCCTACTCTTCATAATTCAAATTAAGACAAAAAGAAAAAGATGCTGGTATGCTAGCCACCTTTGGGAAATTAAAGAATAATTCCACCAATGGGACTATGGGGAAACTGTACAGAAAGTTTCTCCTGCAGGTCTTTGTACTTACTAAAAAAGTAAAAGTTCAGCAGTAAAACAAAACAAAACAAAACAAAAAAAAAAAACCAACCAAACCAAAAAAAAACCCCAAACAAACAAACAAACAAAAAAACACTCACATAAATAAAAAGGAGAAGATGCTTTGACACTGCTGTCCTATGTTATTTCAACTGTCTGATTCCCCTTCCTTTATCTCATTTGCTGACTGATAAAATCTTGGCTATATTAAAAATACTCAGCATTCTACTATGTGACTTGTTTTCTTTTTTGCAAGTTTTGTGTCTATTGATTAGTGAAAAGAAAAAATACTAATATCTGTATGTTGACACATCAAGACAACTTAGACAACCTTTGTATTTATTTCTTCTTCTTCTTCTTATGCCTAGACAGGTTTATAAAGATCTGGCAGCTGATTATAGGAAATTATACAGTTTCCAGATACAATGAAGCAACCCCAACAAAAGTCCAGAATTAAATTTCCTCTATCCACATTTTATCCCTTTGGTATTTGCTTTCAAATCTCCTCCCTTTACAGTCCTTCCATTTGATAGCTACAGTCTCACATCTGAAATTCTCACTAGGAAGCCAAATAATAGCTGTATTTGATTCGGAACCAAAACCCACTGAAGTCAATAGGAACCTTTCCACTGATTTCAGTGGGCTATAAATCAGATCCTTTATCACTTATGAGAACTGGATACAAGTGAATAGCATTTGGAGTTGTTTCAGCTCTACTCTTACAAGCATACTCAAATTAATGTGTAGCAAATATGTGACAAACAACATATACTTCAAGAGAACTACCCACTTGCTTAAGGTTACATACGTCAATAAGGGCTCTGCTGGATCAGAATGTTAATATTTTCTGCTAATAATTTAGTTTGAATGAAAAGTATAATTTATCAGGCCCAAGGGCAGATGTTTACAGCTGACAGCTATTGCCTCATTGTCATAAAAAAAAGGACAATTCTATGTTGGTTTTATTTAACCAAAAATATTGTTCTTTAGTTTGATTTAAACAATATTAAAAGGAGCCTCTTCAAGTTCTAGATGCGCTACCAATTTAAAAACTAATACAATCAAGACAATGAATACAGCTGATAAGTCAGCCCTATAACATTAATGCACTCTGTGAGGAAGCTAGTTCTTAAGGATATATTTTAATCCCTTTCCTAAAACAAATACCAACTGATTAAAGCCACATCCATGCTGGCAACTCAGGCCCTGCTGGCCCATGAGTGCCTAAACAAATAGATGGGTTTAGTGAACTTAGTGCACACAAAAGGCATACAACCTTGACAACTCAGCTCTAAAACTGAACTGAAAAACAGTCACATCATGGACAGCAACAGGGAAAGCTTCTGTGCTTCCCTGCCACAAAGGACTGGATCTTACACTTGTTGAAATCGAAGGCAAAGTTCCCATCAATATTAGTGATGCAGGAACACGAGGTGGCGTCAAGGCTAGGAAGTGACCAGCTTCCATATCAAAATCCTATAAGGCATCTAGCTACATCTGTTGATATCTAAATATCTACAAATATCTGACTAATGTCAAGTGCCTACACTATGAAGATCAAGTATTGAGTGAGGCACGGAAGTGAGAGGAATCTCCAAGGCTCAGAAATAGGGAAATTCCCATGGACTTCAATATGGCCAGCATTTCAGTCTAATAACTCAGCCTACATGTCTTATTCACTATTTAATCTGTCCTTTGGCCAGGCTGGTGCTTTAAGAGTGGGCGTATTTAATGAAAGATGGGCGTCTCAAAGGTCCAGCAGCCTGTCTATCGGCTGCCTCACATAGCACCTGTCAATGTAGTATCAGCAGGCCAAAGTGCATTAACACGTGTGTGGGGCCTGGGACAGATCAATGCTCAGGTGACAAGAGAGTGTCAATGCTTATATTAATTTTCCATATACAGTCTTTAGCTTCCATTACATATTTTAAAAAGAAATATTAATGAAGAGGCATTCCTCAGTTGCTTTAAGGTAAGTCTCCCTGGCACCGGCCTGAGAAGTAAGCATATACCCATGACATGAATCTGGAAGAGCACTCCAAAAAGTCAAGAACAAAAAATAAAAATCAGGGGCAGCAAATGGGAAATCGGGAAAAAGAAGATACAGAAAAATTTCAGAATGAGCAGTTTCAAATCAATCAGGCAGAAGCTCAACTCTTACTCTCAAACCCAAAGTGATTTTCTGCTTCTTAAAGCTCAGCTCCCAATACCAGGATCTGGAGGGGCCAAAAAGAATTTTAATACCAAGCCAGCTCTGACTCAGAAAGTCAGGAACAGTAAGAAGCGTGTGCTGGAGGCTCACAGCTGCCCTGAAATTCACGTATATCGAAAAATTTATTTTTAGCAATCTGAGGGGTTCCTGCTGCCTCAGTGTCCCATGCTGAAATGTTTGCAAATTTCAGCATCAGTATATAATATCATTCCTTACTCAGCTCTAATTCAGAGATTGCCCGGCTAAAAAGCAATAGATCAAATGCAGCGCACTGAGTAGCTTGAAATTGCTTCTGTATTTGAATGTAGAGGAGCAGTTTCAAATGAGGGCAACTCCAATTCCTCTAGGCACTTACGCACAAACTTAACTTCAAACACTTTGGGTGACAGCCTCCCTCCTAATCTGTCCCCATTACAACAAGTAAAAGGGGCCAAAGTGGCATAAAAGGGCCTGTGACAGAGTGGGAGAAACCTAATGCTATTTTGTAAAGCACTTTGTAAGTGTCCACCCATGGACCAAAATTGGAGATAATTTATTGGGACTGGGTGACTAACCAGTGAACAAGGGGATTCAGTTCAGACTGGGGGACAGGAAGGGAGAGGGGAAGGCTAGAAGGAAGTATGGGTAAAGCAGCTCAGGATCTTAGAGAGGCAAGACCTCTTCCCTCCCACCCTGTGTGTCAAGGAGGTACGCTAAAGCTTGAAGCTGCATCAGACACTGTAAATATGGTATATTGTGATGAATCTATGTTACAGTGTGAGCACTGCTTGCAAAGGGAAATCCACAGCGAGGGAGACCACACCTAAAAACCCCATATCTGACTGGAGGAAGATTCCCTGCTGCAGTCATTGTGGAACATAGTCAAAGAGCTGGCTACTGCCTTTGCTGCTTCATCATCTTGGGGACTGTTTTGAAAACCCTGGCATAGGAGACATATTGGAAGCGAGACTGGGAGTGGCATATTGGCTATGTCTACACTGCCATTGTTATTTTGAAAAAAATATTTTGAAATAACAATTTTGATTTTAAATCAAAATAACTTTCAAAATACTGAGCTGGTTATTTTGATATAGCAAAATGCCTGCCAGGACACGGAACAGTTTTTTCAAAATAAACCTCATTTCAAAAAAACTTTGCAATGTAGATGTACCCATTGAGGGCAAGACTGCAGTACACAGTGGTGATAGGACAACTGTAGGACAACCTCAAGAAGCCCTGGTAACTTAGATGGGCTCCAAAGGATGTTTAAGGGCTTGTCTGCACATGGGTTTTACGTACATTATGGGGCATGCTTTTTAAAGCAAGCTAACAGGCTGCACATTAACTGATACATGTGGACCCTGTTGGTCCACACTAAATGTTCCCTCATGTGCTTTAACATAAGTCACAAACGTGACTTAAAGCCACTTGCTCATCTCCAGTCATGCCTCCCCTGAAACCATGAGTTGTGTGCCACAACACAGAGACTCAGCACAAAATCTCACCCATTATCTTCAGTGGGACTAGACAGGTGTTTAATGCTAAGCATATTCTTTGCATAGCATCTCGCATACTGGGGCCTGGCTTCAGGACTAGTGCTACTTAGGCAGCATGATTATACAAAAAATAAATAATAAATTACTTGCTGAATCAGGGCCAAAGTAGGCTCGTGTCTATGATACCCCATATTAAGTCCGGAAGACAGATGTTTAGGTCAAGATAGAGCACTGCATGTTGACAACTGAAATCATCAGAGGGCAAAGCTCAATACTGTATATGAGGGTAGCTGCGATTTATTCTTCTTTATGCAAATTAGTTGCAGCCCTTGGCTTTTTGGCAAGTTACTACTATAATCCTCACCTGCTCAAAGTTCGGGTGTCTATGCCTGAGTAAGGGAAAAAATGGATTTAAAAGGATGACTCCTGTTTATGAGGAAAGATGCTAACAAACCAGAGGGAGTTTAAATTTTGCGTTCAGAATTTTGCTATCCTATTTTTCAGTTACAACAGCTAATGCAATGGAATGGGGATAATAACTCTGGACTGAAACAAGAAAAGTCATTTTGTTTAGCAAATATGCATGTTGTGACCTCTTTTCTGAACATCCTCTTTGCTTTTTATTTTATTTTTATTTGTTTCAGGAAGTTTGCACTAGAGACATTATGCACAATCATTAGTTTCCAGCAGTGCAAAACTAAGTAGTAATTGGTTTCATTATATATAAAGAACAGCTCCAGTAGAAACAGAACCTGATTAATATAGTAGAAAGGCCTTAGCATCTGGCATGCCTTATGGATGTATGCAAGTTGTCCTCCTCTACTTCTCTGAAAATCTTGAGTGCGGGCCTGACTGTGGACACATTCAGTGTGATGCATTCATTGATCCCAGTGCAAGTCCAGGGAATTACTGAGTTAATATGACATTTTGCAGCACAGGGCCTTCACACATAGTTGTATTCTTCTATGAAAGAAACAAGCAACTGAGGGTAATTTCACTTTAGGCCAAGAAGGACTAAAACTCCATTCGAAAGGTGACAGGCCAATGCATTAGTCAATTGCACCATCCATGCAGTTAAGATGGATAAATTATAGGGGACTTAAGATGGATAAATTATAGGGGACTTTGAGTCCAGGACATTAGAAAGCACCAGGTGGATCAAGGACATCTCTGTCCACTTTGATTCATTAGATTAAGACAAGGTCAGCGTGTTAAATTTAATCACTGCCTCTGTGAGGCTTCCCAAAGGGTATGATAAATATATTGGCCTATTTTTCATACCCTATTTTAGACAATATATCAACCAGAGCTTGAAAAGTGGATTCTTTCATTTTAAACATCTACTCCACGTATTATTTTCACACAGTTGAGGAAAAGCTGCATTGTTTTATTAATGCTGATGTCCAAATATATGGCAAGCTTCTATCCATTTGTACTCAAGGGGATTGTGCAGGGGGCATGACAGCTGAATTTGGTCTAGTATTTTTACTGGAAATGTAATGTGAACCAATAACTTTCAAATTGGATCAGGCAAAATTCAAAGCTAGCATTTGCATTGGGAGCAGCTACAGTATCCAAATGCCAAATGGACAGTGGGGCAACTATTATTAAGCTTGTTAGGCCAAGGACCATTTCTTTGTTGTGACTGAATAGTACCTAGCATGATGGGATCTTGGTCCACCATTGGGGCTTTTAGTCACTACCTCACATTATAACACAAATAAAATTAATAATTAATACCATCACATATGATGCAGGCATACTTAATACATACTTAACTTTGCAGGCATGATACCCTTACATTCCACCATGCAACTCTATGCCCCACCCAGAGATGTTTAACTAGCCATATGAACATGTCGCTCCCAGCATATCATTCCACACAGCTGTAGTCACGCCATGTGTAAATAACACATAGAGCTGCAGGTACATTTTGCATGGATAATCATCTGGATAAATGTCTGAAGAATCAGTACCTGCTATTACAAATTGGTAATTCTTACCTTGCGTACAATCATGTTAAAAACACAGAGCCAAATCCTGACATTCACACTTAGGCAGCTGTTTGGAATGGTGGGTTTGCCTTGACTAAAACCTAAATGATAGAGAACCAAATCTAGAGCCTATTTCGATTAGTGGGGGAACTCTCACTGACCTCAAAAGGTTCTGTGGCACACAATGACATAGCTGAAAAAGAAGGGGATCAGATGAGCAAATTCTACAGTAACTGTCATTGCATTCATTGTGAAAGACATTATATAACTGTAAAATTTAAAAATGACTGTGATGAAAACATCATTGCATTTTGATATTACGTGCAGTGAGAATAGTTAAGCAATTTTCTTCCTTGACCAATATTGATATTGGCACAGCTAACCAACATGCTAGTCTGTCTGGTTGTAGAATCACTGCTCTACCTCTAGAGGCCCAGAACCAGATCCATTGCTAGGGGGTGGCATTTTGGGGTGACTGCCCCAGGCCCCATGGTTTGGTGGGCAAAACACTTCGAAACCATAGAGGCAACACTTACAAACAAGCACAAAGCACAACTGGGACCAGGGAGGCAGCGCAGGGCAGTGGGAGCAGTGGGGTAAGGCCGTGGAGGCAACACGAGGGCAGCATCAGGCCATAGTGGTGGCGTGAGGCTGGAATTGGGTCGGGGTGGTACTGGGGGTGCCCTTGCACAGGCTGATTCACCTTGGACCCCACCTACCCATAGAGATGGCCCTGCCCAGAACTACCAGAACTATTCATTTTCCTTCAGAGCACTATTCAAATCCTGGGTCTGAAGCAAGGCTATGTCTACACTACAGACTGAGTTGGCAAAACATAACATTGCTCAGGGGTGTGAATTGTCTATGACATGAGTATTCTAGACTATGCTGATGTAGTGTCTGCTGTTTATGGAGATGGATTTTTATGCTGTAAAGCAAGCTTTCTTTTCGCAGCATAGAGCATCCTCACCAGAAATGCTCTAGCAATGCAGCTGTATCTGTACATGTAGACATGGCATAAAGCTTACCTTTTGTCTATCTTTTCTGGCAGGTCAGTGGTTTAACGGCACAGGATCAGTGAGAGACACCTAATTTCTGTAAACAAGCTTCTTCCTAATTTGGGTGATAATGGGTACAAATGCATAACAGTTGTGATGTAGAGGAACTCAGACAGTGAACACTTAAAACTGGGAAGCAGCACTGCCTTATAACAGTGTTGGTGCTGATCCATTGAGGGTCCTACACAGGACTGTTTTTGTGCCTCTGTGACACACTGCACCCTGTAGTCACCCTTATATTATTCCTGTGTATTGTTTAATACAAAAAAAAAAACAAAAAAAAAGAAAAAAGAAGTCATCTAAGATATTGCAAGGTGGGGAGGTCGAGGCTGGATATAAGGAAAATCTTTCTTACTAGGAAAGTGGTGAAGCATTGGAATGGGCTACCTAGGGAAGTGGTGGAATCTCCATCTTTGGAGATATTTAAGGCTCATTTAAACCAAACCCTGGCTGGGATAACTTAGTGAGAGTGGTCCTGCTTTTTTGGCAAGGGGTTGGATAAGATGACCTCATGAGGTCCCTTCCAACCCTATGATTCTATGTTTTTGGAATGCTTATGATATACTGAACCTTACTGTCATAGTACTGTGTTTGTGGCAAAGGTTATGAGACTTCACTATGTATTGTTCCCAAAGGTGAAGGAACATTTTTAAAAGGAGAGACATTTGCTGTTGGCTCTCTTTTCATCCTCCATCTACAAACACTTCCAGGCAACTGAAGTGCTGATCACAGGGGGAAGGGCCTGGCTGCAACTTGCCTGTGGTGAGAATCCTCTGAACATGTCAGGTTGCTGACAGTGTTAGGCTTAGTTTAGAATGTGTTTGGCTTTTGTTTATCTTCATCAAGTCTGATCTACTTTTCTCTGATTTATAATCACTTAAAATCTTTCTGTACTGAATACAGTTCATTGTTTGTTTTATCTAAAGCAGTGAGAATTGCTTAAGGTGTGTTAGAGACTCTGTTTGAAGTGACAAGCCTGGTGGATAACAATTTCTTTGATAAGCTGATGAAGGTATGAGCATGCAGTGTTCAATGGGCACCACTGAACATTGTAAGAAGGAGGTTTCTACGACTTCATCTGGGACTGGGGATATTGGCTGGGAGTCATAGCATTGCATTATCCTGTGAGTGGCTGGCTACAGGCTGTCTCTCACTCAGTTGGTAGCCAGTTGCTTGTTGGAGGTGGTGTGTGATCTGTCCAAGATTGAAAGTTCACACAGAGAGGAATAGTGAGATTGCTTAAGGAGTGGGGTAGCACAATGAGTCATCGATCCACATTGCGGAAGGGACTGCCCCCCCCATATACTAATAATTAATAGGAGGCCCCCCTTTAACTGCTTGGGAACCTAAGCAACCGCTTACTTAGGTTATACCTAGTACCGGCGCTGACCGACAGATAGGGCACTGGTCTGTGAGTCAGGAGATTCGGAATCTAGTTATCACTCTGAACTTGACTCCCTGTGTGACATCACATGCCTGCTCTGTGTCTCATTTGCACTGTCTGACTCAGATCTAGCTTGTGATCTACTATGAAGTTCAGAGCCCTTTCCATAGTACTCCTTGCTAGGCAGCCACTTCTCATTTTGTATATGTGAAACCAATTATTTCTTTCTAAGTGAAGTACTTTACATTTCCCTACATTTAATTTCATTCTATGTACCTCAGATCATTTCCCCAGTTTGTGCAGATCATTTAATCCTATCCTGTAAAACACTTATCAACGCTTCCAGCTCAGTATCGTCTGCAACTTTTATGTGTGCTCTCTATGCCATTATCTACATCATTGATGAAGATATTGAACAGAACCAAATGCAGGGTCAATCCCTGAGGACCTCACTCTATATGTCCTTCCAACTTGATTCAAACACTGATAAACAATCTCAGGGAATAGTTTTCCAGTGAGGTACACACCCCATTTAATAGTAGTTCCATCTAGATTGTATTTCCCTAGTTTGTTTATGAGAAGCTAACACACAACAGGATCAAAAGCCTTAACACAGTCAAGCTATACCACATCTAGCACTTCCCCCATTCTCTTTCTTCTGTGGTGGATCCTACAGTGCTTAGGAAACTCAAGAATAACTTCACATGCAGTGAGATGGAACAGTTTATGGGCTAGGCTTTCAGAACCACTGTGCTCTACTCTCATGGGCTATGTCTACACTAGAGGGCTCAGTTAAGTTGACTTAACAAGGTCAACTTAAAGTCAACTTTCTTAAATTGACTTAAGAAAATCACTAAAGAGTCAATAAAGTCACTTAAGTGAATAAAGTCAAACTTAGGTGGCCACATTTTGTTAAGTCAACTTGATGAAGTTGACTTACTGCTTAAAGTTGACTTTAAGGGCAGGAGTTATTAAGTCGACTTAAGCAAATGCTTAAGTCGCCTTAATAAATGCCAAACATGGCCATGAAATTGCTTAAGTGGCCTTAAGCCTCCAGCGTAGACATAGCTATGGGCAGTAACTGCACACCATTGTATCACAAAGGAAAAGAAGAAAAATATCAAATCTGATTAAAACAGGACTGGAAAAGTTGGACAGGAAGAATCAGATAATCTGCTAGTGTAAGTTATGAATACTGTCATTGCAAACAGCTTAGCTATGCTGATTTATACCTGTGGAAAATCTGACCAGGACATATGATAAGATGCCTTTACAGGCCAAAAATGATGAGAACTTTAATGCCCACTGGTAATCATTATTTCAGTTTAATTACTCATCTGGAATTCAGTGCACCAAGGAATTGTTGAACCTGGATACTTTTTACTCTTGTGCTAAGGTGTTGATTTGGTACAGATTTGGCAGTATATTGATTCAGTGACTGAATCACCAATACCACTTATTTCAACACTCTGAATTTTCCTCGAACATCTACCATTCAGAGTTATTCACCTTTGTAGGGAACTCTGATTGCTAGAGCTTTGTGGAATGAAGACATGCTGAGATTAACTCATCAACCAGAAACACTCACAAACAACTTTTTTCTAGAACACTAAAAAAAATGTATAAACTTGTGCAAGGACTTATGGGAAGCTGCAGAATTGGCATATATTTCAGTAGTGAAGACATTTTACAGTTCACTGTATTTTTCTCTGTCAAGATAGAAGACAGACATGTACAGTTGTGCAAATGAGGGTGGTACACACTTCATGTTATGTAATATGGAGACACTTACCACAATCTTTGTCACTGGCTCTCTCACACAGAATAGTCATGTCTTAGATATTTAAAATCCACAAAATAAAACAGAGCAATCATATTCAATTTGCTGTTCTCCTATTTGTGGTGTCCATATTAATTTTGTGAACATATTTTAAGTGAAGGAAACCATGTTAAGATAGTAGAGAATTATAAATATGGCTGGTGAAAAACAAAAATAAGGAAGAAGAATATTTATTAATTTTATGCTGATGTGTAATAATAAAAAAAACATTTAGTATTTCAGATCTTTGTTCTTATCAAGTTGCCAACGAATCTCTGCTCACCTTACTAAGATGAGAAGTCATACTGAAATCAGTGGGACTGACGCTTAGCTGGTGTTAAATCTGAATAGTAGTGAGAACCTAGGCAAAAGGGATCAAGAAGGGATTGACCTCTGATGGATAATCTCAGCAAGAAAACATGCTTGATTTTTTTTAAGTAAAAATGCTTTTTAGATCCCTATTTTAGAATTTGAATTTGTACTCTCTTCTCTCTGTTGTTTCCTTTAATTATTTCTTAGCACCGTATAGAGAAGGGACACAGAAAATATCTGTTTCCTTCTGTGTGTGAGAAGACAGATTGCAAGAAGGCCATTATTTTGGAGCCTGGTGGTCTGGGGACCTCTGCGTAATCTGAAAACTCTGTTGGTAATTCTGAGGCAAACTTTGGGTAGTTCAAACTAAAATGTGTGCATGTTTATTTATATGTAGAAAGATTTTAGTGCAGTGTGTTCTCTAATTCGACTTGACAATCTCATCACCCTCTAAGTACCATGGTCATTCCCTATTGTGTCTCTCTTTCTTTGCTTTGTATTTTTTTAAGAGTGGTTTTCTTTTTATAGGATATTATTTTTGAGTTCTAATTTTCCGAGGTTCTTGCTGTGAGGAACTTTTCTCTGTTGACAAACTTGTGGGGGGGCTTCTGGCTTTCATTTAACATTCCAGCTAGGTTCCAGGGGCATTCATTAAACTATAGAATCCCTTCAGGAATAACAAATAATTCTTTTTGTAATAACAATATTTTGAATGTGCTGCCTTATTTTCAACAGACCAGGCATATTTAGCAACCACTAGTGACTAACTCTGTGAGTGACTCCTCCTTCACTCCCTCAGATCTGAACACAGAAAGTACAGAAAAACAGAGGTGCATGGGAAAAAAAATAAACCAAGTAACTGTCAATCTTTTGCTGCCAAAACATAGGAACACAAGCCAGAGTTCAATGAAAATAAACAGACCATCTAAAAAAGATGAAAGTGAACTAAAGTTCTGTTACACCAGGAAAAAGAGCTGAAGAAAGATCCAGCCATTCTCTTCTGACACCTGGACAACAATTCAGGAAAGCACATAAGCAGGTGATTAAGTCCATCCCTATTAAGGACAGCACTTAAGCATGTGCTTAAAGTTAAGCAAGTGCTTAAACACCTATCCTTCATTGGGACACCTTACTAAATTGGGGTCCTAATGCTGAATAGAGAGGTAAAAAACAATTTTCTTTTATGTCACTAACAAATATAGACCCTCATAGACTTATTTATACAGTCTTCTCCAATAAGCCAGCTTGGCTTATTTGGACAATGTCTAAATTAACATTTGCTATTTTTGTACAATCTTCTTATCTGAATATGGTATATTAAAATACATTATTGAAAAACCTCACCCAACATAGTATGTCTTCCACTCCCAGGCAGTTTCAAAGTCTTGGTCAACTATAAACAGTCTCTGGGCCTGATATCCCTCTTACCTACTCTATCCTGAATCAAAAATAGCTTAGAAAAAAAATCAGTGAAAGTATGCCAACATAAAAGAAGTATAAATATACTCAGGATGCTTTTTTTTTTTTTTTTTAAATCCCTAAGGCCTAATGCTCTGGAGCCTTGAAGACATCACTTCCACATAGATGATACATTTAAATGTTCTCATTTGAGGTCATTTTACAGTCACTCTAAGTCATTTTGCACATACACAAATAACTAAACACCATAAAAGCTCTTTAGATCAGTGTTATTCAAACCATGGGTGAGGACCCAGTACTGGGTTGTAGATCTCAGATGTTGGGTCACAGCACCCACTGCTGCTGCTGCCGCCAAAGGCTAATATATTGCTCAAAGATATAATTGTTGGGTTGTGGGCATAAATTATTTTTTTCAACTGGCTCCTGAGCAAAAAAGTTTGAAAACCACTGCTTTAGATCATGTTTCTGATGTTATCTTTTCCACCCTAAGTTTCATTAGCTTTCACAAAGTCATTCCAGATTTACACTTGGGTAAGTGAGGAGAGAATCAGACCCTTGTGATTTTCACTACCTGAAAAATGGCATGTCCTCACAGCAGAGAGCAGACCCATCTGCCAGTTGGCTGTGTGTAGTCTGATATATTATGGATAAGCTACTCCGAACTATAGCAGAAGCAAAGATTGAAACACACATAAAAGAGGCTTGTCTGTTGGTTACCAGGGATGGGTGTGTGAATTAGGTTAGCATGCTGTCATCATCTGGCAGATGAAGCTGGAAAACAGCATTCCATTTTGTAAATGGAGAGGTGGGTAAAGCTTGTGCAATTCCATCTGTGGTTAGCCACCTTTGTGTCTTAGGACATACAATAAATATACAAGGAACATCTACTGTTTAAAGTAGTGTAACTCCTTTTAGTACTTGATGGTGAGTGGCACTTGAATGGAAATACAAGGAGCACTCCTCCTTACCCCCCGTCCACCCGTTCAGCCAAGGCAAATGCTGCTCACAACACCAGACACTTTGAGCAGGGAATGATTTCCCTACTAGTGAAAAAATTATCCCAAAGGGGGCAGCACTGTAGCATGGCACCACCGTCCTACTCCAACCTACATGGCAAAGCCAACACACTGACTGGAGGACGCTTTCTGAACCATGCCAATAGATGGAGAAAAGGGTGTATCCTTGTGTCCCCACTTTATCCTTAAGGTTGGTACAACTGTGACGCAGGATTGTAGGCAAAATACATAGTCCAGCTAATACTTCAGCTGAATTTCTCCTGCTTCACACTGGTTTAAATACAATCAGAATCCAGCCCACCGTCGGCACAGTGTGTGTCCCTGCTGTGAATGAAAACCTCTTATCATAAGATTTCCTTCCACAAAAGACTAATACAAAAGCAGTGTAAATGCAGCTTCACACACAGCCCTTGCTAAATGATTCCCGTCAGAACTATGAAGTGTTATTCATTTCTGGGCCTGGCTATATATAATATGCTTTAAACAGAAAACGGAGACTTTCTGATCCCATTCACAATGACCCTTGGTATCACTTCTCAAAGAAAGTCTGTGCTTCGGCATCAATGTGGGTTTTGGAGAGCAAATGAGTAAGTGCAGCAGGCGTCCTGATGTGAGTTTTCTGGGGATCCTATGTTCTTCCTCATGCTTCCCATCCTCAGGGTTGGATTAGGGCTCCCACCCTCAGGTCTGGCTTCACGTACATTCTCCAAGCAGGGCTTCCCTGCCCCACTATTTGAGATGAAAGGTATTTGAAGTTACTCTAACCTGGGATTCTAGAAATTTTTCTCAGTGAAAGATCCAATTTCTATTCTCCCGCAGTTGCAACAGGAAGTGATCAACCACATCCTCTCTGAAAACACACACACAGCAGATACCTTGGCAATGTTCAGTGTCTTTTCCCATGCACAGATTAGGCTACAATCAGAATGGTTTGCCATAACATGGATTAAGTCCCAGTCGCATTACACAGAAACCATTTTTTCAGTAAGCCATTTTCAATCAAACTGTGTTCAGGGAAATCAGTAAATCATATCAACGTTGTTATTCATTTTTAGGCCCTGTTTAATAACAGTTACTAACATTATTAAAAGTTTCAATTGCTATTTATTCAAAAATGAGTTGGAAAAAACACACAGCTATTCCTCTTCCATGCCAACCAACCTAAGTGTGCTGAAGACTATATAAGGCAAAAGTGGCTTGAAATACTGTTGCTAATTGTTTCTCCTACCTTGGTTCTGCCGGAAAGGCAGATAAGGTCTTATGCTATTAAATTACTCTTAAAATGGCTTAAAAATGACAAGGGACTTGCTCTGCGGACTGAAAGAGTGGAAGACAAAAGGCTTAGTTCTCCATTGCCTGGTACTCTGAGTAGATATTTAAACCAGTGTTCAGCTGTAAGTATAAAACAGTTTAACTTTGATCTGACAGCTCCAAATCCTCAGCTGGCATAAATCAGTGCTGCTTCACCAAGACCACTGGAGCCACACTGATTTACCTCAGCAGAGGATCTGACTTTGTCTGAGGCTGCTAAGCACAAATGTCAATGGCTACAAAAGTGAAGAACCAAGCCCCAAGACTAGATTCAACAAGCATGAGCCACCTATGATGCTACTGATACTTTCTTATGCCTTTGCTGCGGCCGTTTTTTTTTCCCCATCATGTGTCATCTGGTTCCTTTTTAAATGAGAAGCTAACAGCCCAGCTCCTGATTCATTGTAGGTTCCATTAAAAACAAACAAACAGAAGAAGAAAAAAAAAAAAAACCCTGACATTTAAAACCCCTCAGTACTTATTATTACCACATGGTGGCATCTTGTGATCCAAAGACTCCATGGCACCAACTGGCAGAGGGCACAAAGGATTTTACAGAGATCCCTTGGGTCACAGAACTACATAAAAGGTCATTAAAGATTGGGCAGGTCGCTGCCAAGAACCAGTCATCATTATCCTTGCAACAAGTATGGATGGATAATGTTTAAGGAATTATGTGATTACACTGAAGGTATGCTCTTAAGGCAGGTAACCAGGCTGCAACATGTCTTGGCCAGGTTCCTTTTAGACTGAGGTTAACAAGCACTTATCTCTCTGTCTGGTCATTAAGAATTGTATGACTAACAATGTATAGGCATATTTTGCATACTGAGGGAGATGCCCATAGATTGTGAAATCTACAAGACAGGAGCATGTGTGTGTGGGGAACCCCAACAATGGGAGGGTATCCCATTTATGAAGAAAGACAGTGGATTGTTCTGATATATCTGGGGGAAGCAAATAGGTATGTTGGATCTAAGATGTTTCAAGAGGAGGTTTTTAAGAGGTTGTCTTGAGGAGTAGGGAGAAAAACTGTCCTTAATTGCTGATGATAGGCCAAGAAGCAATGGACTTAAATTACATCAAGGTTGGACATTAGGAGAAAATTCCTGTCAGGGTAATTAACCACTGAAATAAATTCCCTAGGCAGGTTGTGGAATCTCCATCATTGGAAGTGTTTATGAGCAGGTTAGACAAGCACCTGTCAGGGATAGTTTAAGAAGGTAATTGGTCCTGCCATGAGTGCAGAGGACTGGACTTGATGATCTCCCATGGTCCTTCCCAGTTGTTATGATTCTATCTTTCACCAGTGAGGCAAGCAGACATATAACTTGCCTTCTGAACAAAAGATCACAGCCAAACCTGGCCATGAAGTGCAGGAAGGACTTTGAGCATGCATTGCTCTATGCAACAGGAAAGCATCTAGTTAAATCTAGGTTCTAGACTGTGTATTTTGATTCTAAATGATACCTAATGTTCTGCTTCCACTGATTATATCTATTACCACTTGAATCTCTGCTCTTTATGAACTAAACTTTACACAATTTCTCTGTAAACACATCTAAGTGTGGTCTGCTAAGTCGAGCAGTGATCCGAGGTGGAACTAGCAAGCTGGAAACAATGGATCTATGAATAATGTGAGTGTCCAGTGAACCTTGGAAGGCTCAGGGACTGGTGTATACCTACTGCAGCACAGAGCAAGCAGGGCCTGAGTTGGCCTGCAGAGGAATGCATGTGTTGCCTGTGGCTGGTTGAGGAGCTGACCCATACCAGGCATAGCCAAGTCTTCCTCACACTAAGGGCAGATGGCAGTAAGGTGCCTCACAGTCCTGCATACACCTGGGAAGCATGGCAGATGTAGGATCACATTGTATGTTGGTGTAAATCAGCAGAACTTCCCTGACATCATGAAGCTGAACTGATTTATACCAGCTGAGGATCTGGCCCTTTATCTTTACCAAAGTATTTGCAGTGGTCCACAGCCTTAAGCCTTGGTCCTGAAATCTGTGCCAAGAAGGTGGACCCCTGGGCCCTTGTGGATCCCCACTGAGGTCAAGTTAGGAGAAGTGATGTCTAAGACAGTTTATGGCTGATGTGCTGGCCCTAAAAATAATTACCACTGTTTGCATGATTTATTGTACTGACAGCACAGTTTAGTTGAAATGGCTTTTGGAACAATGGTTTAATCTGTGTTTTTTGTAAACCATTCTGATTATGACCTAATATGGAGGGGTCTAAAGAAACAGATCATTGCCAGGATATCTTCTGAGTGGACCTTGCCACAGGAAAAAGGGTAGTGGGGGGTGGGCGCTGGCAATGTTCTACAACTTTTATGTTTTCCACTCTGAAGTCAGTGGGACTTTCTGTGTGAAATAAGTTCCAGGATGGGAGCTTTAGAATGAAAATACATCAAATATGGTGGGAAATTTCACGTCTGTGGGAGGGAACTGTCCAATATTTTATGCTATCACTGATGGTAAATAACTGTAAGTAAGCACATGAATGATCAGCACAGGGCATTGAAAACAACACACACACACAAAATCAGATCGGTGCAAGAAGAATGAGTAAAATCATCCACACGTATCCCCTCCCCACCCGACTCATTTGAAGCAAAAGCCTGCAACATTAGTTAAAATCCCACCAAAAAATTTCTAGAGTTTAGTGAAGGGTGTTTTTCTGGTCAATTTTCTCAGCATTGTTTATTAGACTTGCACAGGAGCGGTTAACTACCTAACACTGGGAATGACTTTCTTTTATTTGTTCATAGTGTGCATCAAAATAAAAACCACTTCAATCAGCAGTTCTCTGGACCAGATCTGTTTCCCTACACTGCCACATGCAACCCAGTCACACCTGCTTACCTCTTTATTAAGGAGAGATGTAGAGACACCTTTTCTAATTTAATTGAATGAAGGCAAGTCACTGCATGTTCCTGAGAAGCAACCCCCCCCCCCGTATAACTGCGGCATTAAATACTTGCTCTAAATACACTTGCAGAAAGACAAGTAAAAATAGTAGGAAGAATTTCAAGAAACAGTTGGTAGTCTTTGTCTTCTCCTCTCCAGGAGCAGATAGCTGTAGGGAAAAGGGGGTTTGCCATCATGCTTTCCAACCTGGAGATGGCTGAACCTGGATGTTTCCTTGGTAGATGAAGATCTGTGGGACTGTTCAGTTGTACATTAGTGAGATTTAAGGCAAGACAAAAGGGCTCAATTCTGGGTTGTGGGAGTGAAGTGAGCACTGTGGTTGCAGTTCTGCAGGCAAATGAGTGTAATTTATGAGGTTATGCCATCCCAATTCTCCATTCAGTGTTTATATAAAAAGGGGACAAGTTCAGATTCGAGCTCCTTTGGGTAATGGAGGAGGGCTTCAGAACCTTATTGTTCATTCCATTGCCTCTGCACTGGTGGCTTGCATGAACACCGAAATCCCTGAACTGCTGGGCTTGTTGTTGCTCTTTGGAGCACTTGGAGAGCATCCTCAGGGAAATAAGACTCTTAGCTAACAGTGTGTAAAAATAGTCACAAGCAGTTTCTAAGGGAAATGCTAATTAAACCTGCAGAGAAAAAATTTCCTTTCTAGCAGAGCTCTCATTCCACTGCCAATAGTCACTGCAAAGTCTCCTGAAGTCTTAAATGGTGCAATGCTTCTGCAAAGCAACCTTTGCCTGCTCCTGCAAAGCACTGTTAAAATAGTTAGGGGCTCTATTTTACCATAATCTGCACTGCTGCTTTGCCACTTTTCCTTCTTTCTCATATCTCTTGGCTCCAGAAATCCCCAGTGGTTTTTCAATCACTCTCCCTGTACTTGTGTGCTCTGTGCGGGTGATTCCCCCTGTGATTGAAAGGTAAACAGGTTGCAATTTCCACACTCTGTTTTCCCATCAATAAACCTGTGCAATAAAAGACAGCACCAGGTGGGATGATTGGAAAGGGACATACCTCCCCAGAGGACCTCAGCTTAGCAGCAGACATGGAGCCTGGCATTTTATCCCTGAGCAAAATCCTTGTGTATTAGTTTTGCACTTGATTTCAGAGCAGCTTCATCGTTACTCTGGATTTTATCAGCAACTTATATTGACTTTACCTAGGCCTTTGGCTGCAGAGCAAACGCAGGTCTTGCTAACCACTTCCTCTTTTGGCTGAGTTAGGAGCCTTTCAGAGATTACAGCTCAGTTTGCTCAGATCATCGGTGACATTGCACCTAACCCTAACTTGCACAAGGGGAGAATCATTTTACAAATACAAAGACACTGTTGCTGACCTAGGGCACAACACAATAAAGAATCAAGCTCAAAGCCTTTTGGTAGTGACCTACACATCTGTTAGAGCCAGAGCCAGGAGCTATTGGAGCACAATTCAGGCCTACTTGCTCAGACAGAAATAGTTCTTGAGAAAAAAGGAGATGACGGGGAGAGAGAAATAATGAAAAAAAAATGCAAAGCTAAAAATACTGTAGCATCAGGTGTCTCCACATGAATCAGAGGAGACCACATTAGTTTAATCTAACAGACTTTGAAGGCAAGCAGAGCTCTCACACAGAAAAGTTCCTGTTTCACTAGAGCTGGGTCTTTGCAGCTCTGCACCCAAAGACAATTTTGCTGTCACATGCTCATTCATGATTCTCCCAGCTGGGGTGTATATAGTAGGAAATGCATGACAGATGCACTCCAAAAAAACACTCTCTGCAAATGACATCATGAGAGTCCATATTTAGCCTGATAATAAATCTAAATCAAATGTACTTTGTCTACAACTGAAGAGATGTTTTTCTGCCAGCAATGCACATTTGCTCTGGGATCATAGGGTGTGTCTATACTGCAATTAGATACCTGAGGCTGGCCCAGCTGATGCAGGCTCCTGGGATATGATCTACTCTAAAAGACTGTTTAACAGGGGTGTAGATGTTCAGGATAGGGCTGTACCCCAAACTCTGAAATTGCTCCACCTTGTAGGATTCTAGGCCCTGGGTTCTAGTCTTACTTGGACCACTACAACTAAACAGCCCTTTCACCCAAGCTCCACACACCTGAGTAGGCCAGCTATGGGTTTTTAAGTGCTGTGTAGACATGTCTTGAAAGTCAAGCTGTTCAATTTCTCTTTTAAGTGTTTCCATCAGTAATTGAGGTTCCTCAGGCAAAATACTCTGTTATTCCTGGGGGAGATTTTAAAAGAATGGAGAAAGATATTGGGAAGAGAATTAGAAGGGAGAGATTCCCTTAAATGTGAAGAAAAAGGAATCAGGATTTAGCAAAAGGAACAAGGAAGGAGTCCAGTAACACAAAGGTGTTGGGGTGAGGGAACAAGGATGAGTTGCTGTGAAAAGGAAGGGAAGGAAGGAGCTGACTTGTGTTGGGAAGATGAGGAATTCTGTTTTGCTGTACTAAGTTAAGTTGCTGGCAGGATTTGTTCAAAGAAGGATCCCAGAAATACAGTGGTAGATTTAAAAAAAAAAAAAAAATCAGCAGAAATGACGAGGGGAGACCAGAAAGAAGAAGTAGATTTGGACATCACTAACATAGAGATGTAAGTTTCACCCACAGGAGTGGATGGATTGAAGCAGGGATAGTGTGTGATGGGAAAGGATAGACTCCTGTGGGACACTAATGGAAAGGAAAAGAGAGGGAGCAACCAGAGGAGAAGCTGGAGGAACTGTCCAAGAGGTAGGTGGAGAACCCCTTAAGCATGCCAATCATGAAAACCCTGAGAAGAGAGAGGGTTGAAGAGGATGGTGTGGCCGAGTGTCAAAAACAGCAGAAAGATCAGGGCTGAAAAGGTTATTGGTGACCTTAGAGTGAACTAACATAAAAGTAGTAGCTTTGTCCCCTGCTCAGATAGTCTGAGGCCTTAATGTGACTGAAGGGACTGAAACTAGAATGATGTTTTCTAGTTATCAAGGCAGGCATGGTTCTCTCCTCCCATGCTGAAATAAGCTCTCAGCAAGCAGTAATCAGGTACTTCTTTACCCCTCCTAACAGACTTCTGACATGCCTGGGCTTTCCCTTTCTCTCTTTTGTGCTTATCTGTAACCAAGAGTCTGCTGACTTTGGTAGCATGACTAATATAGGTTCCTCTTTTCTCTAAAGGCCTTGCACAGTCCCATGAGACACAAAAACCATTCAAGCTAGAAACTTCGAATTAATGCAACATCAGACAACGTAAGCAGAAACAGAGAATTCCCTTGGGTTAGAATCAAAATGACACAATCATGAGAAATAAAAACATCATAGACCAGTCCTAGAGGGTAGCTTAGGCAAACAGGATTGCCTAGGGCCAAGGAGAGTAAATGCCACTAAGTTTCAGAATAGTTGTTGGTTGTTTTCACTCTTCCATGACACAGAAGTTCTCAAAATCATGAACAGTGGGTTTCCTGGTGATAATGTATTTACTCATTCACGAAATGCAGACAAAGCTCATTAAGAAAAATGGAGTTTGTCTTATGGAAGGACTGTAGGAAATATGTTCACAATGAGACTTACCAACCCAAATTTTTCATCAAAAAAAATGAGGAACGGATTTGTCCACTTGAACATAATGAGGAAAAATGAGCAATTGGTTTGTGCCTTTTGAGAGAAGCTGCTGGCCTGATTTTTTTGGGTCTGGCCAAGCTCTGCTCACTGCAGGGCACAACAGGCAAGGGAGGAAGGCATCACTATGCTCACCCGCTCCAAATCTGGGATTGATTTGGCTATGTGTGCTAGTTAGGGCAGCCTCAAGGCTGCTCACAGTTATTCCTGGCTGTTACAGCCTCAATTTTGGCCACTGGGGTAAGAATAATTAAGAGAGAGCATCTGAGCAGCAGAAGAAAGAAAAAGGGAAACAGAGCCAGGAGGACTTTAATCTTTATGAATAAAGCTGAAAGACCCACATGGATCCCAGTCTAAGGTAAATTCCCTAGAAATTTTTTTTTTGTTGTCATTCACTTCCCACAACCCTTAGTGGCAAGGTTACTCCTCCTGGAGCTCTGGCCAAACAGTCCCAATGTCTCCCCTGGCAGTGGCAGCCTGAGGCCAATCTATCCCAGCCTAGATGGGTCTTCTAGGAGTCTTCCCTGGGCATCCCCTCACTCTCTCAGGGCCTGCAGGGTAGCTCTTGGTTTGGGCCTGTGAGCCACCTTCCTTCTGCACTTTTAATTCCTTTATGGTTTGTGGCAGGGGGGAAATAGCTTCCTCCTCAGCCTGGGGAAGTTGCAGGCCTTGAGGCAGCTTCAGTCCTTCCTTATGGCAGAAGCAGCTTTTGCAGGCCTGGGGCAGCCCTTAATTGGGTCCGGGCGCCTCCAACTGGCCTGTAGTAACATCTTCTCTGCAGACAAGGAAAATGGCCTTTAACAGCCAAAGGCTCACATGTCTGCCCTGGCCTACTCTCCTGTAGCCCTCTGGCCTGACCTTATCACACCCTCCTTAGTTTCCCATGCTAGTCCATGGAGAGAAAGAATGCTTTCTCTCTCATGCACACAGATACCTCTGATTTCCATTCCCTTAGCTATTTAAAACAGATACAAAATGTAGCTCACCTTTAATCCTCTGTTTGGCACTGAGATATCCTGAGAAATGGTGTCTTGCTTCTATTGTACATTACTTTAAAGAAAGTAATAATGATTATTATGGGTATAATACTGCTGCCTCCACCAATGCTTCAACAGATATATACTGCTACATTAATCATCTCTAAATCACACAGCTTTGTACAAAAGTGGATAAGTAAAAAAGCATTAACAGCATTTTACAAATGTGGAAGCTGAGGCACGGAGAAGATATGAGACATAACCAATTTCACAGACTGAATCAGTGGCACAGCTGGAAATAGAATTTAAATACAATCCACTTGGTCACAGTTAGAGCTGGATGAGATTTTGTGGAAAAGTAGATTATTCACCCTCACCTAATCCCCCACCCCAAGACATTTCAGATTAACAAGAATTATTGAAACAAGGAGTGCTGTGGCACTTAAAGAATAACAAATTTATTTATTGCATGAGCTTTCATAGGAGAAAATCCCACTTTGTCATGCAATAAATAAATTTGTTAGTCTTTCAGCGCCACAGGACTCCTTACTTGTTTTACTGAACTAGACTAAAACAGCTGCCCCTTTGGGACTTGGCAAGAATTATTCATTAGTTCAGGTAAAATTTGGCAAATATTTTCAGCCAAAGACATCTCTCTCTCAGCTACTACACTGCATAGCCCAAAGTCTCTTTGTTTTAATGCTTTCAAAATGAAATGTTTCACATATTCATTTTAGCTAGATTTATTTTGAAAAGGTAAAAATCACCCTGAAAACAAAAGAAAAATCCGGGGAATAAAATCAGTTCAGTTCAGATTAAATATTTTGTTTGATGGGATTTTTTTTTTTAATTCAGTTTGGCCACCAAACCAGAAATGGTTTGCTCAGTTCTAGCTGCATTACTTCTCATGCACATTGTATTTTTGTTGTTGCTGATTCTGTTAAAAATACATGAGCAGCAGGGGACTCAACAACATCCTTCTCATGGTCCCCAACTGACAAAAAGAGGTACACTCTATTGTCTAATCATGGTCGGCCCCCATCCCATGCTTCTGGAAAATCACTTAAGAGACCATTGCATCAGACACCTTCCTCCGCCTTCCAGACATCAGGACTCCATGGGCATGATTTTGCTGCTTGAGGGAGTAATAGCCCAGTATCACGAATGTGCACATTCCAGCATCCGGCAAAGAAAGCCCTTCTCATTATCAAGTGCATGAGTCTAATTCAATTTTCTACAATGTGATGCTCTCAGGAGTGAGCAAATTCAGTTCAGCTTTCAACAGTGTGTAATTATAAGCACCCTGAGCAAGAGTTTGATTTAACAGCCCCTCTTTATAAATCACACAACGAGGTTTGCATTTTCCCTCTTTAAGGAGCAGAAAGAAAAGGAGACAATTTCTTAGACTGGAGCTTTTTAAAAAATGCAATTAAAGAAAAGGTTTTGCACAGTTTATGGACCAGGAATGCACAGAACTCATTGGCAATGAGGGCCAAAGAGCAGAAATTCAGGGAGTTAGGGGAGGTTGAGGGAATGAGCCATCTATTATTTTTCTGCCTTTATTGATGACTAGGTGATGTGCCATGCAGCTGAAACAGTGAATGCTTCTTTCTGTAATGACTGTATTCGATCCTGCAGCTGCTAGGAAGAACAGGCAGTTTCTAAGAGACTGCACAACTTCTAGTCATGGAGCTTAATATGAATCTTGTTGATCAGTGTTAGGTACTAGCCAGTGATTTTCTCTCAATTCTTATCACTCTCACCCTTCTCCACCTGGTCTGACATGACTTGATTTTGAGAGCAAGAACCTCAGCCTGCCTCTGCTTTTACACCACATAGCCTAACCTGCACTTTTATTAAAAAACCCAAACCATCATTAACAGTATTATCTTTGCTCTGCCATTTCAAACAAGGAACATACAATACATATTTGGCCTTTGTTTGTTCTTCTACACATGGCAAAGCACAAAGAGAAGGAAGCACAGAAAGCAATCAACAGTTTTCTATTATTTTCCTTTCATAAGCGGATGGCCTTTGTACACCTGCTTCACATATTTGGTCATCTCTATTCCCAGATGCTTCTTAATACTTGACAGCTTAGAACTGGCACCCACGTCACTGAAACCTTCTACTTTAATCTCCAAACCATAAATTATCTTTTCATAATATGCAACCATCCTGTCAGATCTGTCTCTGCTTTTACACTGCATAGCCCAAGTCTTTATCACTGCTATTCTAAAGGATAGACATGCTCTTTTAAACAGTCTTTAGCTCTCCTTTTACTTGTTCTATCTTTTGTGATTCAAACAATCAATCAATCAATCTCTCTTTCATTCTTTACTTTGTTTTTCATTTTTACCTAGGACCTTCTATTTTTATTCCTTCTTCAGCCAGTGTCTTCCTTCCCTCTAACAACCTGTCAGCAAATAGCACTTTCTCTGTTGACACAGCTCCTTTCTTTTAGATCACAGACCTGCATGGGGAAAGGGGTCTGTTGCCTCTGAAGTGGTGACTTAGATATGGTATGTCTATACTAATGGCGGCAATCAGCCCGGTATTCCAGGAGCAGTTACCAGCTAATCCGAACTCACTGCTCCGCTCCCAGAAGTTGGTCCTGGAAGTCCTCGGGAGCCAGGGGACGTACAGCAAATCTGACTGCAAGGGATTGGCAGTCAGCTTTCCTGAATGTGAACTGGTGGCTAAGAAAGTTGCCAGCAGTTACACGAGGAGTTTTACATTTTACATGTAACTGCTGGTTGACTGCCACCGAAAACCGGCCCCAGTGTAGACTAGGGCTCGAATACAGGGATGTTTTGAGTTAAGGCATTAAGGCCACTAGTCCCATTCCCATTTTTTGGAATACCATGTGAATCCCTTTATCCCTTTTCCTCAAAAGTGTCCATGTGCCTGGAGCACATTCCCTAGCAGGGATGACTATCCAATGAGTTTTGGAAGAGTGGCCATAATAATCTCTGTCTCTCAAATTTGCCCAAGAGCCCTGTTGATTTTGAGAGTTGAGGCCCTAAATTAAAGGCCTGAATGTAATAACTGTTGAATCCACTAACAGATGGCAAATAAAATGTTTTCAGAATATGGAAACTCCTTTAACCTCCACTGCCCTCACATCACCACACAAAATAACACTTTGAACCTCCCGACCCCCTTAAGCACTGAGATCTAATGAATCTGTTTCCTGCTCTCATCTTCATTTTGGTTCACCTCAAACAAACCATCAAGATTATGAGGCATAGTCTTTTCCCAGAACTATACTAAAGAGCAGGCCCAGAAATAGTGTTGATTTGTTTGGAATTGTGAAAGCTCAATGGGTTTACCTCATGTGGGTGTTTTTTTGTTTGTATGTTTGGTCTGGGATTTTCTTTTCTGCCAGCGAGCCCATTTCTGCTCCCTATGAAGTCAACGGGAGCTTTGCTACTCATTTTAGTCACAGCCTGACTTAAAAATGCAAAGAAGCAATACAGAAGAGAAAAGAAATCAGCAGCTGGCAGTTCAGACTTTGAGTTGCTCACAGAAGAATGTTACTATACCTGAGTTGACTTAGTAGCAACCCAGAACAAGGGCTATATTATTAAAATTTTTGCATCTCTATCCCCAAGTTTCATTTTAGGGAGTAAGTAGCACAATAATGAGCTATTAACCCACACAATAGTAAAGCGTCACTTTGTGTATCCCCCATTATAAGAACAGCCATTCCAGATCAGACCAGTGGTCTTATCTAGCTCAGTATCCTACCTCCAAAAATAACCAGAACCTGTTGCCTCAGAGGAAAATATATTAAATTCTGTAATGGGCAGTAATGAAACCATAGATGTGGAGAGGATATTTATTCCTAACC
Organism: Podocnemis expansa; assembly: GCA_007922195.1. Lineage (NCBI taxonomy): Eukaryota > Metazoa > Chordata > Testudines > Podocnemididae > Podocnemis > Podocnemis expansa. The sequence continues at coordinate 22,321,257 of ML682018.1, forward strand.
CTATCAGTTAGCGTTTGGTATTTTAAAACAAACGGAGAAAGCGTTGGGAGAGAAATCGAAAAGCCTGATTTGAGTTGAGTCAGTGTAGTGTATGTTGCAATCATCTCTGGGTCAAAGGAAGTCTGGCCACTGTGAGGTGTTTTTTTTTGTTTTACATTTTATTTACCTCATGCTCCTTCCTTCATGATCAGTTTTCAGCAGATTTCAATTTTCAGCCTCCAGTTCTTTCTCTGAAGGCAAGCTGGTGTCATTCTGATGCTGTGGTTATGCTGCAAGCATTTGCTTTTACTGTCTAATCTGGGGCAGTTTAAGCATACGTGGAGTCCTCTTCCAAACCATTCTACTTTGAATTTTGAAAGATTCAAGATTCAGTGTGTGATCCACTCTTATAGCACACCACTGGTAGTGGAAAAGTTAGTTCCAGGTGGCAGAAATGGCAGTGTGTCTAAAACTGATGTGTGTATGACTGTGGAGGGGATGTAGAGGAATAATGAACAGAGACTTCTGGTTAAACAGAAGGGGGAACAGGAAAACAGTTCCTTCATGATACAGATTGAAACAACAAGGAGAGGTAGTCAACCAATTGGAAGAGATGGACAAAGCAGGAGATGGAGCAGAGGAAACAATCAGAATATCTCTTGGGCATCTTTCAAAAATAATATCAAATTTCTTTGTAGCCCTGGAGCCTTAGCACAAGCCATGGTATCAATTTCATCTTCTCAAAGTCCATCACACACCTGCCATTGTATAGTTCGTAAGAGCCCAAATTAAAAATAAAGTCCATCCTGTAAATAGGATGGATTTGTTAAAGGGCTGTATGTTGCCAGCACTAAGCAAAAATGGATCCTGAAATCACTTTTAAATCACTATCCATTAGGAATAAGACTTCACAGCATTTTTCAAAACATAAAATGTTATAAGCAATAAATTTAATTTTAAAAAAGCTCCATTTCTATGTACCACTCCTATATGTCCTTGAGCACTCCCGAGGTCCCATTCTCCTCTCACAAGATATAAGTAGCTGTTATTAACTTGTGGGTTTATGACCATAGGGTACATGTAAGTCTTTGACTCCAGTTGATTTCAAGGAATGTTGCTTGTATCATTAGGTGAGAGAAGTGGGTCCTAGCACAAGCAGTTTGTTGAAATGTCTAATTGGACTGTTTTTGAGCTGTCATATTATTTTGTGGACTTATTGATCTTTCTCTGATTTGGCTTTTTTGATCTACTTTGTTAAATATAATTTTCTCCCTCTTGCTCTCATTTGCAATTCTCTTCTACTCCCTCCTCTAGCAGCCAGAACTTCTCTATCATTTATAATGGTTCTAAGATAAAGAAAGCTAGTAGAAGTTCTATTAAAAGTTCATCTCTAGAAGAACTTCAGCTCAAGAGTTTTGAAATGTACAGAAGATACTGTATTTGGTAGGTCATATTAGGCCTAATCCCAAGCTAGCCTGATTCAGGCTAGACTGGGATCTTGATAGGATCAAGTGTTGAATCAGGTTTACCATCCTTGCTAAACACAGGTAACAATTCAGAGGTAGTGTTGTTATTATCAAACGAGCAATCATATTTTTCTGCTAATCAGTAAAGCATATGGAACATCACTAAGCAATATTAAAGCTCCGAGTCTGCAAAAAGAGACATGTTGGTGCACCCCAGTGGAAATGGTTGTAGAGATTACAAAGACCACAGTGTACCCTCTTGTTTATATTGAGACCTACATCCCGTGCACAATTTAGAGATTAGATTTCATGCTTTACTTCTAAAGAAAGAGTTGTTTAAACCTTTTCTTAATCGTTAATTTTTTTCCTTTTGACACTAAAGATAAGTGTTGAAGATGTAAAGATCCATTTGATGCTGAGAAAATAAAAACTATGAGATATGAAACATTTTAAATAAAAATTAATCCCTAGCAGTATTTGAACTCAGCATAGTACCCTTTGAAATTTAAGGCAAATATCTTATCAGTGATTCTGCATAGTCATTAAATAACAGCTGTGCATACTTATGGGGTATAAGGAGCTACTAGTAGCCTTCTATATTGTTCTGCAACTGCAATAGAAACACACAAAATAAAAAAAAAAAAACAGAAAAAAACTGAATGTAAGATTAGGCGTTCATAAGCTGTTCCTTAGTTCATACGAAGAACTAAGTGTATACAGCATATCATGCAAATTATAGTGCATTAGGTGTCTTCCTAAAGCCTAAAAAAAATGGGGGGGAGATAACTTGCAACAAACTGTAGGAAAATTCTTATATTTTGTTTTTTTGTAGCCAAAACACTTTCTTTGGTATGTGGTATTAGAGGGATTTGGACTGTAGAATAAAGACTTAGTGGCTGGGATTTCCAGGGCAATCAGGAATCTGTTATGACAGATAATGCACCAAATGACTTAAGCATTTTTCTTTGAGTACAGGCTGAAGTCCTATTCAAGTCTATGGGCCCAGGCACAGTACTTTATGTTAAACACCTGCATAGGTGCTTTGCTAAACATTAGATCATAGTGACAGTAGGTGGTTATGATTTTTCTAGCAAAAAAAAAAAAACCCAAAAAGCAAAAAACAAGGAGTCATGTGGCACTTAAAGACTAACAGATTTATTATTCACACGAGCTTTCGTGGGAGAAAATCCAACGAAAGCTAATGCAAATAATAAATCTGTTAGTCTTTATGTGCCACACGACATTTTTTTTTTTTTTTTTGCTGGACTAGACTAACACAGCTATCTCTTTGGAAATTGACATGATTTTTCTAATCTGCCTCATTGCTTTTATCCTAAATAAATGAATTTGTCACTATCACTTAGATTATAAACACCTCAGGACAGAGATTGTCTTTTTGGTCAGTGTTTGTACAACGCCTAGCAGAGTGGTTTATGACTAAGGTTTCTCTAGTAATAAAAATAATGAGCTCAAGTATATGCTACAAACTTACGCTGCTATAACTATGTTGCTCAGGGGTGCAGATTTTTCACACCACTGAGGGATGTAGCTCTACTGACTGGTGTAGACAACATTATGTCAACAGCTGAGCTTCTCCTGTTGACATAGCTACCACCTCTCATAGGGGTGGATGAATTGTGCTGACAGGAGCAGCTTTCCTGCTGACCTAGTAGTGTCTTCATTAAACCACGGCAGCACTGACACCGTGTATTTTTAAGTCTTGATATGCCCTAATAATATATATTGTAATATGTGTCACACTATGGCACAGATGATTATGTTTTCCACAAAAAATCCCATTGATGTTCATATTATCTACTCTGAATTAGAAATGGGTCAGCTTCTTAAAGTATGGATTTTTGCAAACATCTCAAACTATCTTTTTCTTTTTTCCCTTCAGAAAACCAGTTCTAAGTCTGTAAACTCCTTTCCCCAGTTTTTTGTCCAACAGTCTCTCTAAAGCAGTGATTACCAACCTTTATGATTTAAGGGCCACAGATATTTTACAATACTGTAGGGCCACCACTCTCTATCAGCAGGACCCCCACTGTAGCTAGATGGAAAAAGTTCAACAAGAATGCTGCCGCCTTGCTCACCTCCCATTTCCCTGGCTGCAACTAGGAAAAAGCATGAATGTTGTAGTCCTGGGTGTTCAACATGGGTCTTTAGGTGGGGGCTCCCTTCTGCCTCCAGCGTGACAACAGATCAGTGCTTACCTCTCTCTGGCACCAGCCGGGACCCCAGCATCTATGGATTTAGGTGGAGCACTTTTCTGTGCTCCTTGTTACAACCAAGGGCAGGGGAACGCTGATCTCCCATTCCCTTTGGCTGCAGCAAGGAGCCTATGCTGGTCATTAAGCCCTGTGGAAAGGTGCTCTCTCTGCATTGGTAAGTAGTGGCTCCCTCTGGCAGCCAGCAGGAGGGGGGCTGCAAGCCATATAAAAGACCCCATGGGCCATTTTTGGTGCCTAGTCCAGAGGTTGGAAGCCACTCTTCGAAAGAGAACATGGGCTCGGTAACACAAATTAGATTTTCTAACTTACACATCTGAGTGGTTTGAAATTAAGCAAAACGTGTTAGCCTAGTCTCAGTGGCAGGCAGCACGAGTTATATGACAAAAATGTAAACTCCTACTTTTCTTAGATGTCTTCCTTCATTTCTTCCACTCTCATTCACATACATGCATCCACAAAGAGTTGTGAAATCATATTTGAAAACTAGAGGAAATCAGGAGACTATCATTGCCGTAGTTATTTTTAAAATTCAGACAATTGATTTGTGTACTTGTAACAGCAAAAGGAGATGGGTGCAATTTTGAAGCTCATACTTGAAGATTCTGTATTTTGTGGTGACATATAAAAAAAGTAGACTGTCACTCACTAGTGGTTTTGTAAGAATTCTTTCCAAACCACAAGAATTCAAGCAAATTTTCAAACCTCCTTCAAGAAGTGCAGTTTATAAACTCATGATTTCCATGCAAACCTGGACAGAGTAAAAGCAGCAATAATATCATAATCTCAAATGCTCAGGTTCTTGCACATCACCTGTTATCTGATAAAACTGCCTGTGGAACATGCATAGTGTATTTGTCATAGCCAGTGTAGCTGAGATTAGAAGTAGGCAGGATAGGCTCTGTTACACAGCTTGACCTGTCAAGTTCATCAAGAGTTCATTTATGTATATGAAAGTCTAGTTCTATTATGGGGAAAGGTATTCTTAGGGGCTTTTAACTGTAAGAGAATCCTTATTTCTTTCCTTTTCTCCATCTTCATTGTTATTGTTTATGAATATTTATATTGTGGTAGCACCCATCACCCCCTTTTCACAAACACAAAGTCACAAAACACAGAGTTTGCAGTCTAAAGCACCAGTCCTTCCATGAGTTCTCCATGAATAAACACTTACACCATATGGAACTCCTTTGAAGCCAAAGTGGGGATGCAGGTTCAGGGGTCCCCTGTAAAAAGCTCATTGCAGAATACCAGACTTAGATGTAGCTTAGGCTCATGCATATAAAACCAAAAAGGCATGATTACATGGGGTGAAGACATTATAGCTTCTGGACAGAAGTATTACGGAGACCAACCCTTCACTCCTTACTCAGGCAAAACTCCCCATTAAAGCTCCTGGTCCTCATCTCCAGTGAATGCCCCAGCACTGGTGTGTGTATACTGTGAATACCTCATCACTTATAGGATTGAATCAAGCCCTGGATCATGGGAACAATCAGTGCATGCAGCAATCAATCATGTTAAAAAAAATTAAAGAAGAACAAGCTGTAATTTGTAACTAATACTAGAAGTGAAGGAGACAAATCGATACCAGAATATTAGCAATTTTGGGCATGAGGCACCAATGCAATATTAACAATGGGATAAACACAAATGTCACAAGAATGATCTTCTGCTTACAAAAAATAAAATGCAACGCTAAATTATATCTAGAAGATATATGCCCATAGGACAGTTGTAGAGGGAGAAAAAAAAAACAATCAACCACCGCAAAAATCTGAAAGATGACATAAATGTCTTCTTTTTACAGCCAGCCTCCTAAGTACTGAATGATCATTAGATTTATATACAGAGAGAGTGACTGAAATATATATTTTTTCAACATATTTTAAAATCCTTCCTTTCTATTTAACAGAAGTGTGTATACACAAAGGAGGCAGCAGCACATAGAAACTACTCCTTGCTGGTGGTGAGCAAAAACATCCTATGCTCATTGAAAAGGGTTTCATTTTATCTGCTGAATTAATCTTTGCTATTTTGTGTAATGAAGAACAGCTGAAAAATCTACTATTTTAGAATTCTTGTTTAGTTGGTTTTTTCTCGTTCCAATTAATTGTCTAGTAGGAGTGCACAATCAATTTAACAGGCTGCTTTTAGAAATCCCTTCACCATGATGCTGTACCACAAAACAGACAGTTTAACTAGATGATTTTATTAGGGATGCAATTAACACTCAGATCCAACCCCCTTCCCTTCACCCCCTGAACTAATCCATCTTTTTATTTAGCCCAAATGAGGAGACTCTACAACAGAATTCTGCAATAAAGTCTCTGTTACTCTTAGTGGATTTTTTGACAAGAGGAAGGCTTTTAAGACAAACACTTCTGGTTCTTAAAGAACCATTATAAACCAGTTTAAAAGAGAGGACATTTCCACGACCTACTTATTCCTGATATGGAGGAACTAAATGAGAAAGTGTGAGGAAAAAATGACCTTGGAATTTAAATTCAACCTAGTGAGAAATGGATTCATAGAAGAGTAGTGCCAATAACTGGTATTTCTACATATTACTACATAAATTAATGAATGAATAAATAAATAAAGGAATATAATTTTGGGTTGAACTACAACTAATTTTTCTCAGAATTTACAGCATATTGAAAATGTCAGAAATATTCCATTTAAGACTGAACAAAAATTGAAATGTTTCATTTTGTTTGTGTGCATTTTAAACCTTAAAAACCAAAAACAAATAAAACAAACAAGAAATAATAAATAAAAGACAAGGATATCCAAGAATAGACACAAAAATGAGGAGTTTATTTATCACATGCACTTTCTTGGAAGAAATGCCATTTCATCAAAGGTCTAACAAAGTGGGATTTTCTCCCATGAAAGCTCATGCAATAAGTAAATTTGTTAGTCTTTAAGTGCCACAGGACTCCTTGCTTGTTTTGCTGAACTAGACTAACATGGCTGCCCCTTTGGAACTTGGCAAAAATTAGGAGGAAGCTAGTTGCCCCAGCACAAAATCAATCAGTAGTTAGGACCCTCACAGGCAATGTGGGAGACCAAAGTTCAAAGCCCTGCGTTAGAACAGTGGTTTTCAACCTTTCATGGGTTGCAACACACTTGGTGGTGTGTCAAGAGCCTACGGGACACACTGGCCCACCTCCTCCCCAGGCCTAATCCAAACATCTCACTGACTTTCTGTGACACACTTACCACTGTGTGGTGATAGAGTAATGCATTCCAACACAGTGGTTGAGAACCGCTGCTCTAGACTGCCAGACTGAGGAGCCATTCTCTTTTGAGCTGATGATAAGCATTGTATATAAAGTAGCAACAAGAGAGGCTGAGACAGGCCCATACCAACAGCCTGGAGGTTAGAGTGCTCCTACAGGAGAAGACTGGCATGGTGTTAAGTTCTTGAGGCAGGACAGGGATTCAAGCACACATCTTCCACATTCCAGGTAAGTGCATTAAGGATTGGACTACTACATAACAGCGACACCACCTCCTTCATTTTATGAATGGAGAGTAAATCCCCTTATGATGTCAGACTGAAAAATGAAAACATTTAATTTTGACATGTCAATTTTTTCCTCTCTTTTTTTGTTTTGATCGAAATAATTTGATAAAATCAATCCAAATTCATAAAAAAAAAATTGTTGGCCCAAATCTGCTGGTTTTTTCCAGTGGAAAAATAAATTTTGGTTAAAAAGTTTTGCCTAATGCTACTTTGCATGTTATTATAGAAGATTTTGCCTCAACTATTCATTAAAGTTTGTCAAAAAATTTTTGCGAGTTTCTCCTGCTGACATTTTTTATTTTTTCAGTATCAGATTTCAGGAAATCAGATTTTAGAGCATTAGATAATCTAAAGAAAAAGGAGCGATACAACAAAATATTAAAATTCACAAGTATTCAGGTACGGAATATTCTAGATATACCACAAGCGGGGCCCTGGGTATTCTGAGAGTCTGCAGCAAGGGAAGTTGCTTAAGAATATATTTTTTGTGATCTTGAACCTAATCCCACATTTTTAAAAAGTGGTCCATTAGTCTAAAGAGAAACTTGAAAGTGTGAGCAGGTGTAAGGCTACATTCCTGAGTCAACTGAATGATTTGGAAATGATAAACTACCCTATTCATCTTAATTCGTGGAACTCTGAAACTAATGATAACAATTTAAGTGCAATTATTAACTGTTTCATTCTTGATCACTTATACATATGGTTATCTTGTAATGCCAAACAACCTTTTTTCCCTCTCCAGGGCCAAACATCCTGCCTGTCTCCAACTACTCTGATCTCCAGAATCCCAGCCCTATTATTCTATGCTGCTGTTATGTGTCAGAAATCTGTGGTACAATGAAAAGCAAAGGAAAGTGTATTAAGACTAAGAAATAAGTAACACACAGAAGACAAGTGCAATAAGAAGGACTTTTACAGAAATATCAAGAGAAATAGACATACCAAGGAAAAACGTCCATTAATAAAGGAGGAAGAGGGATGGAATTAATAATGGCTCACAAATGTTAGATATTGATCTTCTTTTTTAGAAAATGTACTGTAGGGAACTAACCTGAACAGAGACAGAAACATACTGAATGATTTTTAAAGCTCTTTTTCTTCTCTGAGCCTATGAATTTCACAAATGGTTCCTTTAGAACGAATCAAATCAAAACTCTGGATCTGAAATCCCTAAAATATTGAAGCAGGCAAGGGGAATTTCAGAATCTAAATCCTGATTTAGGTCTTGGGTCATCTCTAGTTAGATAAAACTACATGAAATTAGGCTTTGACCTTAGACAATAAATCCCCCAGTGGCACCCAAACATTAGTCCATGTTTCCTTGAAATCTGGTCTGGTTCTGTTGCAAAGTTGCTGAACTTTGCAAACATGGCTTGTATTTGTAATGAAGGCAAAAACAGTCATGTTTTCCTTGGTTTCTGATTTTGTTGGGAATGATTTTCACAGCTCTGTTCAGACCCGAATGCTGATGTGTTGCCACAGAGATTTAGGCCCAGATTCTTAGATCCATTTCTGTGCATTGAATGGCACAAAGAGGAGAATAAGCAAGGAATCCTGTGGCACTTAAAGACTAACAAATTTATTTATCCTATGAGCTTTTGTGGGAGAAAATCCCACATTGTCAGAGGCTTGGAAGTCTTTAAGTGCCATAGGATTCCTTGTTTGTTTTACTCAACTGGACTAACACCACTGCCCCTTTGTAACTTGGCAACAAAGAGGAAACACTCTGTCCACAGGAGTCCAGTTTAAGATGGAGAGGACAGCAGTTCCTACACCAACTTTCTCCAACTGGTGCAGGAAGTACTGGGGACTCCGTTCACTTATAGCAATTCTCAAGGTATCTTATGAGGAGCCAGAACAATTTGAGAATACATCTCCCTGACAGCTCTATCTCCTTCTTGCATATCAAACATGTGTGTCTGAGCTGCAATGGTGCATCATGGGAGATATAGTTCAGCTTGGTAGCCTGGCCCACAGGAAAGAATTGTAGCCATTTTGGGTATTTTATCTGATATGAGACACAAAAAGATGTTGAAATAGTGGAATTTTCTTCAGGATAAAAATACCTCTTTTTGACCAGTTCTGTTTCTGGTCCTTAGAATCTTGAATTTAAAATTCTTCATGATGGATCACAACCAACCTACAGCTTATATTGTTTCTCTCTTTTTTCCTATTAAGATTTTGAGGACTAATGGTTAAAAGACATTTATTAATTGTTAGTGGCTAAGCCATCCATATGCAGCTGGTATTTTAGCCTTCTCCATGATAGCTTGCTAATAGCCATAACTTCAGAGGGTCTCTTCACTGTGTGACCTAACTTGTTCTTGGCTGCAGGGTACCTTCCTCAATTGGCAATTTCCAAACGAGGAAAAAATATTCACATGGGATGGTGTTAAAACCACTTCCATGATCTGATTTAGCACCTCAGACTTCAATCCATTGTTCTTGAAGCCAACCAAAAATGATTTATCTGTAAGGTTTTTTTGCCTTCCTGTCTGCCTCACAACCCACAAATCCCATGCTCAGTTCATTCAGTGTGCATATATCAGAGAACAATTGAGTCAATCTCTTGTATTCACTGGAGACAGCAGCCATATGCTGAGCACTCCACCTTGAAATAAAATGAATCTACATAGACACTGAAGTGATATATCCCTGCTTGTAACCTACCACTACACCATGCCTGTTGGTTAAACAATTTTTTTCCCTAGCGATGCATGTGGGGTAGGAGGGGGAGTGGCGCAAGGGGACCAGGAATCAAAAACAATTCAGAGTTCAAGGTTGATTCAAATGAGCATCTAAATGTTATGATATTTATCTGAACTACCCAGATCTCCTGAGTCTGCAAAACAGGAATGGAAATTTCATGATAAAAGGTTTTGTATGTGCATGCCTGCATGAACCTTCTGTTTCTTCTTGTGTCTGAAAGACCTATAAATAGAAGGAGAGGGAAAATAAGGCTCCTACTGCATTTTTTTTTCATGTGCCCTTCACATTCTCAGCACTCAATAAAAAAAGTGACAGGGCAAATCTAACCCTAAACAGTTATAGATCCACTCACTTCAATGGCTTTGCTACACTGATTTACAGAAGCTGACGAAGGGACCCAACAATATCATCATTTTGTCTTAGGGGTCGTTTATACAGCAAGTGAGTAAGCAGCTAGGTGGGGTGTAAATTTACAGCAAATTAGCCTGCAGTGCACTAAGTTGTCATGCATACCCAGCTACGGTGCACTAAAAGGTCTGCAGCAATAAGTCAAAACACACTATGGAATGTTTTATTGCCCAGCAGCAAGTCTATACAGTAGTTAGTGCACAGTTCATTATTCTGCTGTAGATTTCCACTCCAGCTTACTGCACACTAAGCCTTCATGGAATATTCACTCTAGCATTTTTGCTGTATCATGAGCCTTCCATACATAGTTCTATCTATAACTGGAAAATTTAGAGGTTTCTAAACAAAAAATCTACAATAATGTGTGTGGTATACAGGGAAATTCATGACATTTCTTAGAACCTCAGAAAAAGATTTTCTTGTTACAGTGAAGGTTATTTTGAGGAAGTTCTTTTTTTTTATTATTTTCACACAGAACTCATGATTTCTACAAACAGCTGTGAAAAAACCTCTGAGTTCAGAAAACGCCCAATATTAAAAGTAGTTAAAAAAACAGTATGTGTTGCTTGCAATGAGTTAAAGTTGGACTGTTTCTTGTGAATGTTTGTGGTTTATCTGAATACACATATGTACTTGTGACCATTAAGATTTTGGGAGTTTTACCTAAACTAAATAGATCAGTTACCTCAATATCAACAATATTTGCTTGTACTTTCCTGTACTCAGTAGGAAATAACTTGAATGCCCCAAATATTGATGTTATCTAACAGCAAACACATGCTTAGTTACCTAAGAAAACTGGCAAGTTTTTATGATTCTGAACTGTAGACAGACAGATAGATACACATTGCTGTTCATGTACTCACTGTTCTGCTGATACAAAATGCTAGTGGCCTTTAAGGACAGTAAATATTTGAGTGCATTTCAGCCTCAAGACTAATGCCTCAACATTATTTGAGGAAAGATGGTTCAATCTTCATATATTCTTAAACTCTGTCCTTTTACTTTTAGGAGGTCTAATCCCTTACACTTTGACTTGCTGGCTTTCAAAAGTGACCCCACAGGATTCTGCAAGGGCACTTTCATTTCCTTTTCTAGTGATATTCAGAGAGTCATTTTAGCCTAGAGATTTCTTTGAAGTACTTCTTCAGTTTAGATTTGTACAAATCCGTGGTAGGAGTGGGGGCATGCCACAAAGCCCTAGTACCTCACTGTGTCATTCCCATTGACAATATTGTTCCACTGATCTTTGTTCCCTGTGATAGCTTTCAGGGTTTCAGCTTGTCACATGAGTCTAAAACCATTGTATTTTATTATCAGACTGTGGCCTGGGAATTTCCACCCCCATTACTGCATGATTTTGTAAGATCGGTAATTAAAATCTGCAGACCTTAGGTTAAACAAACAAGGAGTCTGATGGTACTTATAAAGTCTAACAAATTTATTTATCACATGAGTTTTCATGGGAGAAAAATCCCACTCCACAGATGCTTGAAGATGCGGAACTTACAGAATGGGGGAGCAAAATAAATGTAGGGGAGTTCAAGTTATAGAATCAGGTCAGACTGTTATGGCAAATTAAAGCAGTTGTTTGGAGTCAAACAGTGAAGTACACCAATTAGTGGGGAGGGGGAAGAAAAGCAAAAGTAATTGACTCTTCATTTGTTTTGCTCAACTAGACTAACGTGACTACCCCTTTGCAGCATTAGGCTGAAAGTCTATTGGTTCCAGAGTAACACAACTGATTTCAGGAGTAACATTGACAAAGACTCTCCATCATTATTTACATCTATGCAAAATGAGCACAGAATGGTCCTACCAAATCAGATGGCTTCTCCTACTAATACTGGTGATACAGGTCTATATTCACTTTACGCCAGTGAAAAGAACTGGGCAAGACCCAAGAAAGAGATTAATTAGGCTGTCTTAATTCAGGTCACTTTACAGATTCATAGAACCATAGGGTTAGAAGGGACCACAAGGATCCTGTAGTTCAAATCCCAAACAAGATGCAGGATTTGTTGTGTCTCAGTCATCCAAGACAGAGGGGTCTCCTGGTGTCGTCTTGAAAATTTCCATTGAAGGAGTTTCTACAGCTTCTCTAGGCAGTCATGGGTTATCTCAGAGACAAAATGTCTCCAAATAAAGAGTAATAAGGATGATATGATATCACATCAAAATGATGGCAAATATTGACCTTCTTTCTTTAAAATCATATTACTATTGAGAAGATATTCAACACAGCATGTCTACATCACATTATGCACACACCTCTAATCTCACATATCCAAGATGCTTATTTTCATCTCTTTTACATCACTGACTCTGCTAACATCAAAGAACATATGCCCCTATATGTGAGAAGAGAACCATTTCCTTACTCTTGTATTCAAGAGAGTAAAGAAAATGTCATGTGGATTCTGATTTATACCAGAAGAACTGAGAGGAACAGCATTTCTGATATATTTATTGATATGCTTATCTAGTCTAGCTATTCAGTCCTGCAGAGGGCGTACATGGTTGTCTTGAAAGACTTAAATGGACTGAGTTAATGTTAATTGAATACTGTATTAGAGATTATTTTTAATGGGTCATATCATGTACATCTTCAGGATCCCTTTGATAAATTACATTTAGCTCCTTACAGACTGTTTGTGTTAGTGAAATTTGTATTGGCAAAGCTGGCAAAATTCTAATGTAGATATGCATCACAGGTGAGAATTACTATGGTAAATTAATTATATCAGTGCAAATTTTGCCCATGGAGATGGGCCCTGTGTCCCAGGATTATAATTCATATCCATGGAGTTGTTGTTCTGGGAATGCAAAAGGTTATTTTCAGACATGCTTCTATTTATTAGCATGAGTACAATCATCTAGTTGTCATCTTTATCTGGTAGAGACAAGATGGGTGAGGTAATATCTTTTATTGGACCAACTTCTGTTGGTGAAAGACCTGAAGAAGAGCTCTGTGGAGCTCAAATGCTCATCTCTCGCACCAACAGAAAGTAGTCCAATAAAAGATATTACTTCAGCCACCTTGTATCTCTGGTAGCCTGGGACCAACACAGCTATAACACCACAAACATTATCTGGTAGGCAGAAAACATTTGCCCAGACACTGGTGAACTTTTGTTCACCAAGGGGTGGCAACAGCTTCTTCCCAGCACAGTGGTGGAAATGAGGCAAAGGGAAGGTGGGCTGTGGTGGGTCAGGCAGAAAAGAGGAGGGGGTTGTGCCTCTCTTTGCCATGTGACACCACCTGGCCACTCCTGATCAAGTCAAAGGCCAAAAGCCAGAACCAGGTAGTGCTGAGTGCTGACTGTACACAGCCAATAAGAACTGCCCAGATGGTGGGACTCTGCTTTGAGTTTCGCAGAGCCACCAGGGAGCAATGACCACAGCGAACTCAGGAACCCAAGCCAGAGTGAACCTGTCTGGGTCATGCTGGATCTTGCACCTGCTCTGGGAACAGTTCCCCACATCCCCATCAGGGCTTATCTTCCTGCTGCTAGCAGAGCTGAGTGCCTGGCCAGCAGCTGCCTTTCTCTCTGCTCTGCCCTCAGAGCTGTTACAGAGCAGCTATGGGGGTTGGGGCTCAGAAAAATTTGGGGTAGCTATAGCCCCTACAACTTGGCCTGACCCCCTATAATTGCATCTCCTGCCCAACAAGTGATTCTAAAAACTAAGGACATGGGTATATCACAAATGAATGTGTTAATTGTAGCATCTGTTGGCATACCTGGTGGTAGATTTAAACAAGCTAACTCTTGTAAAAGCAGTAGTGAAGAAGCAGAGGCATAGACCCTAAGTTTGGGCCAGCAACCCAAAAGCATATCCAGTGGTGTCCCTGATGGGCTGGTACTGGGACGACTAGCCTGCACTGAAATCATGCCAACATGTTCTCACCGCCAATTACCCACACTAGTTAGACTAGAGCTTGAGTGGGTACACTTAGTCACACTGTGATCACATCTCTGTTTTTTTTTAGACAGCTCTAAGAGAGGGTATGCTGAATAAAAGATTAAAAAAAACGCCTACTGCAATGAGTGAGACGTGTCACTAGAAATGTTCTACTCTCACTAACACTGGCTTTACACCAGTCTGACTCCATTGACTTCAGAAGAACTAGTCTTCATTCACCCTGATGTGAATCAAATGTGACCAAGGAACCCCTTAGTCCACACAATTATGTGAGCAAAAGAGCACCCAGAAACTGAGTAGGACAGATGTTCTTGGTGGCGGTGGCTGGGTGTGTGTGAGTTATATGCATAGAATGTATATCCTACACATTTTGCAGTCCTCTCAGAAGTAGAAAAATAAAATTTCAGCATTGGGGCTCTGATATAATGTCCACAATTCAGCTGAGCACATTTTTTCAGTTGAACTCTACCAGAAACAAGTTTAAGGTCTACCATTAGACCCAAGTTGCTAACTTTATTATTCTGATTACTAACAGAATTAAAAAAATGTATCTTAAAATAACATTAATTTATACTGTGCCTTACATTGTTAACATCATGGCAGCTAATCCCCCCCCCCCCCCCCGATTAGCTTCATTCTGGCTTGCTGTCTGCTATTATGTGACATTGCCCTGATACATTGATGAGAAGCCCTCTATATCCTGATTCTTTTTTTCTTCGAAATGGGCAGATGCTGAATTAATGCCATTTCCTTTAGCCTGAAATACCTCTCCTGTTACACTGTTACCCTACTGATGTTACACTGGCATTAGGGTTTTTGTTTTTTTTTTTTAATAATACTTCCGCGCAGCATGCTACACTTAACATTTTATTTTATCAGCCTCTGCATAAATTGCTAAACATTTCCAGACAGGATAAAATCAGAGGGATCAATTTTTTCCCCAGTGATCACAATATTTCATGCTTATGAGGGCATAGACATAGCAAAATAATCAGCTGCAAAATCACAACATTATTTTAGTGCATCTTTAATATATTAAAGTTTTGCTTAAAGAAAATCCTACAAAGAGGAAAATATCTGATTTGGAAAAAAAATAAGAATAATATATTCTGATCCTTCATCAAATATATTACTACACTGCTCAAAAATGTGTAGCTCATGATTTATACAAACATTAAATTTTGCTATGTTGCAGGTTTTTTGAAAAATATATGTCTGACTTTAGACCTCAGATATAATCACTGTATAGCAAGCTTTCAATCTTCCAAGGCATAATGAAAATGCATAGAATAATATGCAGTCTCCTGTATAAGCAACAGGTTATTCTAGAAATTGTTTCTTATTTTAGATGTAAAATCTATTTAAATGGATCAAAAACCTTTTCTTTAATTGAAAGCCTGAGAATAAACATTTTAATGAGTCAACCTGAGCAGCATCTGAATATTCCATTTGTATTTGGGAGCTCTCTCTCTCTTCCTTCATGTTCTTGAACATAGCAAGAACTGCCTCACTTGATTACTTCCTTTCTTTTTTGTGACCCTCATTAGGATTCACTCCCAGGTCTCCAGAAAGGTAAATATGAACTGTCTTCATGTAATTCCATATTTTACATTATTAAAGCTACAAACAAATTCTCCATAACTATCCAATTCTGTACGCAAGAAGCTCAGACTCCTATTGGTAAACTTACATTAAACACTACATTGCCTAAATTTGCAATGGAACAAGACAGTTTTCTTTAGCAGCATAGGAGTTTTTATAGCGATGCAGACCAATGGCCCATATATTCTACTATCCTATTTCTGGTGGCAGCTAATGTCCAATACTTAAGAGAAAGGTATAAAAATGATGACCCCAATTTAGCAAAACACTTAAGAATGTGATTAATTTTAAACAGGTGCTGAAGGCTTTATTTCAGTCTTCGTGACAAAGAAACTAATGACTTCCACAGGAACATAACCATTTGCTTAAGGTCCCCGCACTGGATAGGACAAAAGCATGTGCTTAACTTTAGGTATGTTCTTAAGTCTCTCAATGTGAGTTAAACTCATTAGAGCTAAGCATGGATTTAAATGCTTTCCTAAATGATGGCCTAAGCAATTTGCTGAATAGGAACAGACTTGAGTGCACAATTAAGTGTTTTGATGATTTGAGGTCTAAGGACCTGATTCTTATCTCAGACTCATTTTACCCTTTTGTAATTCCATAGAGTTCCGTGGTATTTGTCTTGGCTGCATCAATGTGAAATCAGAAGATTTTTCTTAGTTCAAAATTTCTTAGATCAGACTAGGCAAAGCCTAGTGTTGCCATGGGCCAAATTAGTCCGGACTAAGCTTCCTTAGTCCGGACTAATTTGTCAGTGTAGACATAGCCTAAGGTCCTACAGGACTCTTGCTGTTTTTGCTGTGTGCAGACTAACATGGCTACCTCTCTGGAACTTCCTTCCAGGTCTTGGATTGTGTTATACATTTCTCAGCTTTACTGAAAATATTATCAAATGTTAATTTCTCACATAGATACTGATAGACTGCAAATAAGTCATCCCTTAACTGTCTCTTCATTTGGATAAATATGTTGAGTAGCTTACATCTGTAACTGCGAAACATGTCTAACCCTTTAATCCAGGGGTCTCAAACACGCGGCCCATGGGCGGCATGCAGCCTCTAAAAGTATTTTCTGCGGCCTGCAACAACACTATCATTACTGATATTTTCAATATCACTGTATGAAAACGTTTCAGTGGTGCAGCCCTTGGGTTAACATACTAGTCCTCATGCAGCCCTCGTGGTGATTTCAGTTTGAGACCTCTGCTTTAATCACTCGTATGGCTTTTCTCTGAACTCTCTTCCAGTGCCATGCCCCTGGGTGCTGGCCTGGTAGGGGGCGTCAGGTGGACCCTTTCCAAACTCTGCTCAGGCGGTTGCTGCTGTGCACTCATAGCTGAGCTGAATTGTATTGGCAGCAAATAAGGGGTAAC
Organism: Podocnemis expansa; assembly: GCA_007922195.1. NCBI lineage: Eukaryota > Metazoa > Chordata > Testudines > Podocnemididae > Podocnemis > Podocnemis expansa. The sequence goes on from ML682018.1 coordinate 22,338,486, forward strand.
CTGGATTCACTGGAAGTGGCTGCCCCACAGTGGGGAGACTCCCCCCAAGACTTCCTGCTGAAGAAACTGAAGCTGAAAAACTGCCTTTAATCCTGAAGGAGACAGGGAGTACAAGGCTGAGAGCTGTAACCCTCCCTCCAGCCCTCTAGAGCTCCATATAGGGAACCCCAGACCAGCTGCTTCAAACTCCCTGACCTACTAGGCTGGGATGGGGGATTCCTTCAGCATTGCAGTGTGGTAAGTAAGGTAGGATGAGAGCCACGGAGACTCCTGGAGCTGGGGTAGGGGGCTAAGCGCCAGATGGAACTTGCTTGGGTGGGGATTCCTCCCAAGTCTTCTGCTGCAGTGGCTGAAGCTGAAAAAGGGAAGGAGTAGCAGGGCTGGGAGCTGCAGCCACCGCACACTCCATATCTAGCAGTCCTGTTCTACTTGTGGCATGCAATAGGAATGGTCACTGCTGCCCAGCAGGGAATGGAGGGGAAAAGCATTTCCAGAATGCTTAAATATGATTTTGCAACTTAAAAAAATAAACAAATAAAAGCAGGGCAAGCACCTTTTTTCCTGTGGGAACTACCTCCGTTAACACCACCTCCTCTGCAAAAATCCAGAACAAAGCCGGCCTTGTAAAACTCACCTGCCTGAGCAGTGTGCATTCAGTGTGAGCGCTGTGCATGAGCTAAGAGCGATGAGGAGGGGAGGGTAGTGGAGCCAAGCCTGCATTTGCACCCCCCAAGCCTTCACAGATACAGACACATCTCTTTGGGGAAGCTGGGGGGCAGTGCTGCAACACTTCCTCCCCTTCGGGGTGGGGGGCAACTGTTGCTTTGGCCTCTGGGTGCCAGAGATACTGAGTACACTAGTGCCCTCTCCCATTTATCAACATCTTCTTGAATTGTGGACATCAGAACTATACACAGAATTCCAACAGCAGTTGTGCCCATGCCAAATACAGAGGTGAAAAAGCCTCTCTACTCCTGTTGGAGATGCCCTTGTTTATGGATCTAAAATCACATAGGTTCTTTTGGCCACAGAATGACACTGGAAGCTCATGTTCCGTTGATAATCTACAACTTTTTTCTTTCAGACTTGCTACTTTAATGAATGGATTTATTTACTGTTTTTGAAGAAGAGACTTGTTACAAGAGTCTTCCTGAATTTTGAGTTATCACATAAAAGATGTTTGAAAAAATTCCTGCTTCAGGAACATTTTTTGATTCCACAAGGTCTAGCCTAGGGCTAAATGAATAGATGGCAGAAACTGACCCTGAAGAGGCAAGCCATAGCCTTCTCATGAAATGATTTAAAACCAGAAGCCAAATGAAAAGACCTAGCTTGTATTATTATTTTTAAGTGAAATGTCATAATTTTTGAGGCCCGACTCATAATGGTTTACTTAAACTGAACAACACAGTTGGTATTTTAAAAGGGTCCTGAATACTTGTCTCATGTATTGTAGCAGGGCCGGTGCTAGGGTTTCTGGTGCCCCCCAGCAATCTATAAATCAGCGCCCTCCTCCCTCATTAGTATTAATCAGTTAGTTATTATAATAAGAAAATTGCAGTGAAGGGGTGAATGCATATTTATTTGAAATAAAAATAAGTACTGACCAGTAAATACTTACCATTATATTAGCATAAAAAATCAGTTTTTTATTATTTCTTTAATTAAAAAGGAAAGGTTTTACAAAAGGTTACAATAGTATTGTTTGTGCTTTCATATTTACAAAATTTGCAATTAATTCCTTGATGTCTAACTGGGCACATATATCACTCTCAATAGCAACCATGGCAAGGCTTACAAGACTTTCTTGAGAAATATTTGATTACAAGTAATTTTTTATTATTTTTATTGTGAAAATTATCGCTCACCACTTGCCACACTGACATGAATTGTCAGCAATATTCTTAGGGCAATGCTCAGATTTGGAAATGAAAGGTTATTTGACTGAAAAAATTTGAGAGTTGCATAAGGATTATGGAATTGGTTTAATCTGGACTTTAACGGATCTTTAAAGGTGCATAGCTCATCATATATTTTGAGTGCATTAATGTCCTTATTATCACTGTCTGCTAAACAAAGTTGCGAATCATTGCAGTGCTGTTGGAGCTTTTCGTGGTCAGTTTTGGCAAGCTTATGTTGTATAAAAATTCGAATTGCTTGTTGTGTTGTTTTAACTGTTCAAATCTTTCATTGAGGGAAGTCATTGCAACATCCAAAATTGTAAAGAAAAAGCAGCAAGTTATACCCAATGAGTACCTGGGATCTTTTCGGGGGGAAAAGGCAATATGCTGCGTTTATCGCAAATAAAAACAAAATGATATCTAACTTATACCTATGCCCCCTCACACACACACACACACACACACACACACACACACACACACACACAC
>ML682018.1:22340885-22392945 GCA_007922195.1 Podocnemis expansa
CACACACACACACACACACACACACACACACACACACACACACACACACACACACATGCCCAAGCATACCAGACAATGTTCTGCAGTTTGTGTTATTACCAGTCCTGACGGTGCTGTTGCTGGAGTTTGTGCTAGTGTTTGTTACTGGGGTTTGTGGCAGCTGCCTGGCCAGGGAAGCTAGACACGAGAAGGAGCAGAGTCTTTATCAGGCATGAACTGACACTCCTTTCTTCCAGGTGGTGTGCAGAACACTTTCCCCCTTTAGCGTTTGGATCTCACCCAGTCTTTATAGCTTTGTCATGCCAGTCCAGGTGCTCTGTGTGACTGTTAGTCAGTGGCAGCTTTTGGGGTAGGCGAAGCAGGTGGCCACCTAGCGTCCCAAGAAATAAGGGACCTGCCTTCAATTTCGTGGACAGAAATGAAAATATAGCAAAATATAAAAATTGTTCCCATCTAGCAGAGCTAATAGGGCTAGAAGCCTAAGCACTTTTCGCTCTTGGCTAGGTTTGCCAGATGTCAGGCAAAAGGAGGACATGTCCTTCTTTTTACCTTCGCATCCTCCATCCAGCAGGCATTTTAAAAATACATGATTTTGTCAGGCTTTTTACTTACAGGGGTTAAAGGATGCTGGAATGTCCTGGAACACCCTATTTTTAGGGAGAAGCGTTCCAGGGCCCCCTAAAACCAGAAGAATATTACAGTAATACTACATTTTCTGCATGTGTCCTCCAATATCCTGCTTTTCATACTTCCCTGTCCTCCTTTCCATACTTTGGTATCTGGTAAGCCTACTCTTGCTCATCAAGGCAAGCTATCATTAGGATCTGTGCTTCAGCTGAATGGCAGATTTCACCATTATCTGCCCATCACCTTCACATTGACATGGTAAAAAAGCAGGAGACAGCACAAAAGCAGGAACTTTTCCAGTGGCCTCAGCTTTTAATTCCTCAGTGTGGCCATTTATTTTGCCATTTTTTAATTTTGTAAAATATTGCCTTTTCCTTTTCTTTTTTACTGGTTCTTTTGCCTTTTCCTTTGACTTTGTGACAATTTTTACTTTGACTTTGTTTATCTCAGGTTACCAGGTTGGGCCATATAGGCTGCTAAATCTAAATACAGTGCTGCCCTTAGGCAATCATTACGCCTGTGTGTGATGTATGTGCTGTATGTCTTTCTTTTGGAAAGTAATTTTTTAGCTTCTTCTGTACTTACTATTTAATATTTCTGAGAGCGACAGTCTTATAAACTTGAGTACTTCAGAGAATTTTATTGAAATTTGGTGTTTTTCATTTATAGCTACACACTAGAAAACTTCTTTTCACTTATTTTTATTCATTATAATTATTTGTAATAATGGCTAGTGTGCATAAATCCAAGCCTATATGAAAAATTTGTATGATTTGACTGCCAAAATTTTAAATGTGGCATTTCAGTTATAGTTGAGCCACAATTAATGTTACCACTTTTTATTTATTAATTATCATATATCATCGCATATAAGCCAAGAATTTTGTGCCTGAAAATTGGCTTCAAAACAGGCTCTCAGCTTATACTTGAGAGAATATGGTAGACAGCCCCAGCCAGCTGTTTCCCTGACCATGTGGCAGACCAGAGCCCCAGTGTTGCTGGGTGGCCATCTTGGGCAGTCAGCCGGGGCTGGGGCTGGAGGAAGGAAGGGAGCCCGGCATCTGGAGCGGCCATGTAAGGGGGTCCTGGGGCGGGGTCGGCCTGGACATTGAGGGGGATTCAGGGAGGCCAGGGAAGGGGCGGTAGGGACCGGAGGTTAGAGAGGGGGTCAGGGAGGTAGGGAAAGTGATGGGACAGCCGGGAGGGTTGGGGGGTGTCAGGGAAGCCAAGGAAGGTGCGGCAGGGCTCGGGCATTTGGGGCGGGGTGTCAGGGAGTTGGGGAAGGAGGCAGGAGGACCCAGGTTTTTTGGGGAGCCCAGAGAAGCAGCGGCAGGGACTGGGGATTTGGGGGGTGTGCACCTGGCAGGCTGGGAAGAGCGGCAGCAGGAGTTGGGGAGTGAGGGGGAAAGAGGTGGAAAGGGTGTTGGGGAACAGGGGAGCAACAGCACAGAACTGAGAAGGGAGTAGGGGGACAGCAGTGAAGAGCCAGAGGGAGCAGGAGGAGCAGGGGGGCAGCAGTGAGGAAAGGGCAGAGCAGGGGGCAGCAGGAGGTAGCAGTGAGGGAAGGGAGGAGTAGGGGGCGGCAGTGAGGAGGGGGCAGTAGGAGGAGCAGAGAGCAGCAGTGAGAAAGGGGCAGAGCAGGGGGGCAGCAGTGAGGAAAGGGCAGAGCAGGGGGCAACAGGGGTGATGGAGGTGAGGAAAGGGCAAAGCAGGAGGGCAGGAGTGAGGAATGGATAGCGGGGGGGGGGCAAGGGAAAAGCAGCAGCAGAGATTTTGGGGTAGGGAAGCTGTCAGAAACTCCAGAGGAAGCCAGCAGCAGTGGGTGGGAGTTTAGGGGCCAAGGCCAAAAGGGGACCTCGGCTTATACCAGGGTCACCAATTTTAGCTTCTTTTTTGGGCTCAGAATTGGGGGGGGGGTCAGCTTGTGCCCGGACCGGCTTATATCCGAGTATATACGGTAATGCTCACACCTTTTTTAAAAAAATTAAAATGTTCCCTTTAACTTTATAGTTCAGCATTAGCTCATTTATGTTAAATGAAAGATGATCAACTTACAAGCTTCATGATGAGAAGATCTTTAAAAATATCGTACCCAAGAATAATTTAGGTGTTCCAGAGGGATAGTCGTGTTAGTTTGGTTCAGCAAACAAACAAGGGTCCTGGGGGGGCGGTATGGGATAGTTAAGGGTGCAGGGGGGGACTGGGGCCACAGGGAAGTTAGTAGTGGGGGCCCCACAATGGGCCTTCGCCTAGGGCCCCCAGTTGCCTGAGGCCACCTCTGCCGTTAGTTGTGGACGTGACCTCTATCTTGTTTTCTTGATTAGCTCTTGTCTTTTGCTTCTGGGGTGGATCCTTCATTCCTTTGCTTTTAGGGGTGTAGTCACATTCTCCAGTGATTGAGATGGGCTTCTCACTTCATCTGGATGAGCTAGCAGCATGGAGCTGTTCACACATAGTTGATCAGAACAAGCTGGCAGCTTGGGGCTGGTTCACACATACATCCACCCTCCATTCACAACTTATACCCATTCATTCCTACACAACATGGGGTACATTGGTATGCAGTTTCTACATTTAAATATGGAGTATGGCATGTTTCAGAGGTTGCGGGGAAAGTGGCATTATACCCAGAGCTTAAAGATAGAGGGGGACAAATTTAAACAGAGTTAAAAGCTGGGCCTGAGTGGGTCACAGGCAAGTGTTGCTTCTCCTGCAGTCTAAGTGAACTCCTGAAGAGCAATGGTTTGAGTCTAGTGTTCCCCAACACCACAACCAGTATGGACAAGTACTGTGTATTTTCAGTCCCATGGAATCTGAAACAGTCTTTGAGGCTACTGCTCTGCTCAGGAGCAGTGGCTAAGAGCAGGGAATGTATCATCCATCAAACTGGGCCTGTGCTGTCAATAGCTATGAGTGACAGTGTGTGCCATCCACTTCCCAAGGCATACTGAAAAGAGAGCAGAAAGGACTCTTCTCTGTGTCCTTTTATAATCTTGAGAGTCCATGGACAAGAAATAGACACATGCCTTCAATTTTCTACACAGCTCTGCTCTTCTTTACTTCTGCTGCTGTAACTGTGATGCTTTATGGACCCAGCTTGAACCAAAAATGACTGAGAAAACATTTTCTTTTGTCAAATTCCAAAGGGGCAGCCGTGTTAGTCTAGTAAAGCAAAAAAAGCAAGGAGTCTTGTGGCACTTAAAGACTAATGGATTTATTTATTGCATGAGGTTTCTGATTTGTTGTTGCAGTATGACCTGATCCCATGTCTTACACTCCCCTGTATTTATTTTCATCCTATTCTGTAAGTTCCCCCATCTTCAAAGTGTCTGATGAACTGGGTTTTTCTCCTACTCAAAGAGCTCTGGTTTGGCTCTTGGCTCATGAATATTCATGAGTTCAATTGGAATCATATGGTGGTGTGCCTCTAATTAATTAAAGGTAGCAAGGTGTGTCACAACAGAGAAAATGTTGGGAACCACTGGACTAAACAGAGCAGCAATCTGCTTCTAAGGTGTCTCTTTAAAGGTCCTCATATAGTAAAACTGAGTCAGTTTACTTCAAAGAAAGTCTGTGCTGATCTTTAGGGGATTTAAAATGCAATACTAGAAGCATCAAATCTCCCCTGCTTTATTTACAAGTGAATCACCCCAGATCACCCCCTCCCCTGCCTCATTAACAAGAGAATACAAATCACTAGGTCTGAGAGTTTCTCTCAAGCAAAAAAAAGCAAGGAGTCTTGTGGCATGTAACATCAGCACACTATAAGCATTGCAAGGGGGTGCCCCTCCAACGTCGGCACCTCCCTGCAATGCTTACCTTGCTTACTGTGTTCCACCGGCCCTGTATTGTAGGTAAAATAGCAGTTAGGACTGAGTACCAAGTGAAACTATGTGGTAATAATGTTTTGCTACTGACACTATTGGACCATTTTCTGTCTATACTTTTGTAAGTTGAAGCATCTTGACTTTGTTGTAGATTTTTTTTTAATATGTACTATTTGATTCAAGCATTTCATAAAATGGAGCTTCATTTTCTTTTTACTCAAATATTTCATATGGAAATATGATCTCAAATGCATCAGAGGAAAATTAAGGAACAGTTGCAGAGACAGCACTTGATATGGAGCTCTTTAAAACAGCAATTGCAACAGCAACAACAATGTAAATCAGAAAGTTTGGCCCACTTTCCAGAGCTTGTGTGAGCAAAAGGAGTTCACAGGAACCTTTTGCATACCAGGAATCCAACACCACCAATGCTCAATTTTTATTGCTTCACTAGAATATAGCAAAGATAAAACAAAGCTATGGGCTAAAGGATAATTTACAACTGATCAGCCAAAACTTATGTATGTGAAAGAGAGAGAGAACAGAGAGCATGGCAGAGAGAATTAATTATATATTACTTGTTTCAGATGCATTTTGAGCACATAGCACTCAACCAGTCTCATTAGGCCCATTATTTTTACATTCAAATTTATTTCCAACAGACATGAATTTGCTGTTATTCCACTGTCTAGTCACTGCATCAAAAATACTAATTCCTGTACATATAATAATAGAAAATATTAAGCTTGTTAAAGAAATTATCCCTCCATGTTTCAAGATCCTTTTCTCTTTTTGTTTGTGCTATTCTACTCTGCCTTCCTCCTCATAGCCTACCACCATTTTTTAATCTGGGCCTTTTTTCACTGTTGTATGCTTTTACATATGCAAAACCAATCATCACATCTTATTTGAATGACTCACATTTTAAATTAAGGAAAACAAACTAGAGAGACAAATATGAAGTCATCTTGTGAGAGAGCACAGTGTGTGCGCTCACTTGGTAACAGCAACCATCTTTAACAGCTAACTAAAATATACAGCCTCACAAACAAGTGTATGCTACAAAGCTGGCATAGCTATATCAACATGGAATGTGGGAAAAAAATCACACCCCCTAGCTGACACAGCTATGCCAACAAAACTCCCAGTCTAGACACAGCTTGCAGCTCAGAGTTCTTTTGTTACTATAGCTAAAATTCCAGGAGGTTAGGGGGATCTGCCAGCATAGCTATCCCAGCCAAGGCTCTGTAATGCAGAAGATCCCAGAGAGAGGGAAATTCCTTTGAAATGTAAAGGTACATAGAAAACAGAGGCATAACAATTACATAGCAGTAATAGCCTGGAAAGGAGGCCAACATTTAGTTTGTAAAGGGTTGAAACATACACAAATTTTACAGTATCAGAGCCATATGGCTCAATCTCCTACTTTGCTACTAAATAGGCACAACTTTCATTTGCCCATTTCTCTCTGAGAACCAGTCAGTTCTTACTTTGGAGCAGACTCCCCTCTTTATCTGTAAACTAGTGCAGAGAATCTTAAACTGTGAGCCATAGAGGTGGGGTGGTCACATTATAGTGGATTCTCCAACTTAAATGTCTTTTAAATTTTAATTTTCCATGCAAGCAAACACTGTAGTTGCCACAGGGAAGTTACAGTCATCAAGAAAAAGAGGGGAAATTCATTTGATTGCAAACTAAAGTGGAATTCATTCACAGGGAAACCTTGTTTTAAAATGTAGTCTACTCTTGACTCCCTCACATATACACTATGAAAAAGTTTTAACATTCTGGACTGGTACCTGTTCTCTGGCTACAAAAGACAATCTCACATTTTCTAGGCATGATCTAGAAATCGTAGAAGATTAGATTGGAAGGGATGTCAGAACACCATCTAATGGTCCAACCCCCTGCTCAAAGGAGGATGAACCCCTGGGTAAATCATCTCAGCCATGGCTTTGTCAAGCAGCACCTTAAAGGTCTGTAAGGATGGACATTTCACCATCTCCTTAGCTAACCCATGACAGTGTGGTTACTACCTAGTAGATTGTGCAACCACAGTTGATAATTACTGCCTTAAATCAAGCGCTTTGTCTGGAATTCAGGTAAAGTATTTGTACTTTCAACAAAAACAGAGAGGTATAATAGAAAACGCTGAGTTCCATAGCGAAGACAGTGTGTTCTGTTTGACAATTTCAATATACCTTTGCCCAGCAGATTAGATTTTATTCTTTAAAACTCTTTAGATAACACAGAAATACCCATTATAATATTGTAAGTAGGGTTACTGTGTATTACTGTAGTATAACTGTTTTCTGTAGTCAGTATGTAGGGGAGGAAACTAACCTGGTAAAAATTACTTCTTGATGATGCATTTCCTTTGTGACTACCCACTCATTATAGTTATCTTTATACTCAAAAAATGTATTCTACCTTGTAAAAATCAATTGAGCTTTTAAGCAATTACATGCTTTTCTGCTTGCTTTATATGTCCTCTTTTTAGTATTAAATCTTTGTTCCCAGGCTACTTTCATTGGCTGTTAGACCCTTATGGAACCACCTACTCCATATGCCAACAAGTGAGCTGGGAGCTGCAAAGATTCATAATGAAACAGGAATATGGAGGATGGGGAATGCTTGCCCTAAGACTTTGGCAAGATCTGGCTGCTCCTTTTCCACTGAGGGTTCAGTAGCTCCAGCAATTCTAACAGATTATAGAATCATAGAATATTAGGGCTGGAAGGGACCCCATGAGGTCATCTAGTCCAACCCCCTGCTAAAAGCAGGCCTACTCCCAGAGTTTCCAAAGATGGAGATTCCATGACATCCTGAGGCAACCCATTCCAATGCTTCACCACCCTCCCAGTGAGAAAGATTTTCCTAATATCCAACCTAGACCTCCCCAGCTGCAACTTGAAACCATTGCTCCTTGTTCTGTCCTTTGTCACCAGTGAAAATAGCCTAGCTCCCTCCTCTTTTGAGCATTCCTTCAAGTAGCTGAAGGCTGCTATCAAATCCACCCTCAGTCTTGTCTTCTGCAGACTAAATAATCCTAGTTCCTTCAGTCTCTCCCTTCACAAGAGAAAAGGAGCAGTAGAACTTCTAGCCCAACCTCTGCCTCATCCTCCTCTGATCTCTGTGTACTGGATAGTGGAGGGTAACAACAAATTTGGCTACCCCGCAGAAAATGTTCGTCCTTAGTACAGCCTCCTGAAATATACCTCACACCTCAGCCTTGCCCACTCATACCTTGGAATCACACAAGTTCTGCTATCACCAGGTCTTTGTGAGCCAAAGAAGCTGGAGTAGTGCTTAGCCTTTAGTAAGGAGAAGTGTAAACATTTTCAAATCAGTTGAATTCTTCTGTTCTAGCCTAATCTGAACTCAGTTTTAAATGGTATGTGAGGAACATGGAGAAAAATCCAGCACTTTTGAACAATATCCTGACCATTGACTTTAGAGCCTTTTCCCACCTTATGATTCCCCTGGTCATTTTCGTCTTTCAGCATGCTGTCATTTAGTCATGAATGTTGTGTTTTGAGTAAGATTAAGTGTAGCATCAGGTGTAATACCTGATAAGCATTCTATTCATGGTTTTTAAACTGTCTAAGCAGTGGGATGGAGTCAATGACCTAGTGGGTCTTTCCCAGGCTTTGTGTCATCCTACCTTTCTTTATCAAGAAATAAAGACAATTATGTTGATGATTTTGTTTGTGCCCATCTAACAATGGCGACTGGTTTAATTACTGGTAGGTGCCCTGATCTTAGACATGGAGGTTAAATTATAGGGTTATGATTGCTGAGATAACACAACTGGCTACTGTCCCAAATTCTTTGTTCCAGTCAGGAAACTTTAACTTCCACCAGCTGGAAGTGGTCCAATGGGAACCATGCCTCAGCTGTGGCTGACCAGAGCTCATTGCACTTCAGTCACCCTCCTTCCCTGTTCCTTGAATACGCTGCCTTCAGTTCAGATAACTTGGGTGGTCAGTCTGGGATCTCTGCAAAGGGTGAGGGAGAAGTTCTTCCCCAGAATATTTGGGAGCAGTAGAGCTGCTCTGTAGCTGCTATGTCAGAATTAGCCTCTGCAACCATTGTACCCCCACTCAAACAGGGGAATAGGGTAGATGATCCTCAGAGACAAACTTTCAGTTGTACCTGTAAAGAGCTGCTACACCATGCAGCAACGATAGCCTTGTGCAGCTGGGATGCAGAAATGCATGCACTGCATGAACTAGAATTCTGGCACTGTTTCTGCCTCTCAAGTTGGAGAGCTGCTGTTGTGGGGAAGAATTTGTTCACAGGGAAAAATTATTATTACTATCACACACGCTTACATGGTATCCACTGCAGAATTGCTTCAGAATTGCCTTGTTTGTGAAAGGGCCAGAGTGGGTTGGTTGTAGACTGGCACTGCAGTTAGGAGGAGGGGAAGAGCTCAGGAATTTCCTGTTTTGTCTTCAGTCATTTGGATTTTATTATTTGAAGGGGATGCTCTTCTCTTTGAGAAAACAATCTCAGAGCTGAAGGTGTTTTAGGTACAAAATTGCAGCGGCATCTTGACAAGCCACAGTGCATGTTTTTCTTTCCTGGTAATTCAATATTCTATGGCAGTTTGCCTAAGAGGAGGTTGCTAACCACAGTGTCCTGGGCACATTCCATTTGGAGTAAATACATTTTCCCTATCAAATTTCTTACTGAATAGATTATTCTTATTCACGTTGTCTTAGTGCTTTGTGTGGTGCACTGTTGAATCATTGACTTGATCCACCCCATAGGTATTTGCATTTCCATAGCAGCTAAAATGCTGTCTGCATATGCATGCAGTGCTTTTGTGTGTTCCTTGTGAACCTAAAAATCATGCCAGAATCAATGACTTTTGGGAGTGTAGGGAATAAGCAGGAATGGACTTATGCAAGTCAATGGGAACAAAGATCCAAAGGGGTAGCCGTGTTAGTCTAGTTCAGAAAAATAAACAAGGAGTCCTCTGGCACTTAAAGACTAACAAATTTATTATTGCATGAAATTTCTTGGGAGAAAATCCCACTTCATCAGACATTTTGAAGATGAAGGAAATTACCAAATGGGGGGGAAATAAATGCAGGGGAGTATAAGTCATGGGAACAGGTCACACTGTAACAGCAAATCAAAATAGTTGTTAAGATTCAAACACTGGGAAACAGCATACAGAGGAAGATGAGGTCAAATCACCTGTTATACTGTGAGAAAAATCCGAAGTCCCAATTAAGTCCTGAACCAATGCAACTGAATCTGCAAATGAATTAAATTTCCCTAGCTTCCCTTTGAAGACTTGATTTAGTATTCATTTGTGTGAGCACAGCAATTAACAAATCATTACTGGAGTGATCACAAAGATCGACATGCTGACGCATTGGTTTTAGTTAGTTGTGGTTTCAGATGTCAGTTTTGTGCTCATTAATTCTTTCACACAGAGACTGTCCTGGTTGTCCAATATATAAGGCAGAGGGGCACTTCTTGCACATGATGGCATAAATCACATTGGTGGATGATCAGGTGAATGAGCCTGTGATGGAGTAGCTAGTTTCATTAGGTCCTGTAATAGTGTCTTTTGTGCAGAAAAGTGGGCAAAGTTGGCAGTGTGGTTTGTTGCAGGAGTATGTGCCTGCTTTAATGGCTCTATTAGGTCGGTAGTTGCTGGTAAGTATCTGTGTAAGGTTTGGGGAGCTGTCTGTAAGCAAGGAAAGGTCTGTCTCCCAAGGCTTGAGAGAGTGAGGGTTTGTCCTGTAGAATAGCCTGTAGATCCCTGAGGATGTGTTGTAGAGGTCTGACTTGGGGGTTGTAGGTAATGACTAGAGGTGTTCTGTTTTTTTTTCTTGGGCTTCTCCTGTAGTAGTTGACTTTGGGGCACCCGCTTGGCTCTGTCAATCTGTTTCTTCACTTCTGCAGCTGGGTACTGTAATTTTAAGAATGCTTGATAGAGATCCTGAAGATGTCTGTCTCTATCTGAGGGATCAGAGTAAATGCAATTTGGCCCCTCTCAGGATCGGATCCATAATTTGTAATGTGCATTTGGATCCTTTGGCATGAAAAGTACAATATATTTGTAAGATAAGAATAATAACTATTACTTTGGTGTGTGGTTTGTCACTAATGAACTGGAATTAAATGGTTCTGAGACCAGGGCTCTGCTGTGTTTTTAAAGGGAACTTGGGAGGAATAAGAATCAGACTTGACCAAGTGGCAGAAGACTCTAATATGGAAACTGTATGATTGGGATTTGGAAGCTGTAGATAGCTTTTGCTACTTTGGCATTTGGAGAGATTCAAGCCCAAATGTTGATTATTACATTGATCAGTTGATTAAAACGTCACCTGAAACTGGGTATTATGTACGGTGCTGGACAGGAAGAGATATTGTTTGAGCCAAGAAGCAGGAAAGGTTATTGCATCTCGTATCTTCACTCTGTGCTTAGACGATCGTGATATCATTTATAAGATAGCAAGAATGCCATATTTGAACAAAGCAAATGTTCTTTATTACTGAATGTGTTGCTGACTTATTCTGGGCTTTCAGAAATTAAAACTTTGGAAACTGCAGCTGTGAAGAAGGAAGAACATATATTATATAGAAAGAGGGAGGGAGCCTGTTCTTGTGAGATTTCAAACCAAATTATGCAGACTCAAGAGGTTTAGATAAACTTTTTTTTGCGCTTATCTGAACAAAACCTGAACAGGCTTTAGAGATTATTTTCTGATGGTGTTGCTGGACAGGGTGGTGATTCAGAACTCAGCTTTAACTTTTGCATTTTATTACTCTGGCTGGCTTTCACTGAACAAGCACATGGCCAGATACTAAAATCCCTGCCTATACAGTGTGTGCATTTACTTGTACCCCACTCACTTCAATAAAATTACGCTCTGGGGTAAGGAATTCACAATTTGCACCTATGTGTGATGCTCACATAGTAGGCCAATTCAATTCTTGAATTTTTTTTATTTTGTTTCATTTTTAAATATATGCATTTTTTTAAAGAAGGAAAAAAACAACCAAACCAAAATAACCAAGAGCAATGGACTTACTTTATCCTTCTGCTGTCTCCTAGCCCCTTCAGGTCAGGAGGTGTACATCTCTGTGGGTTCAGGAGCTGGAAAGCAGCTGATAGGCATCATCCAATTCCTGTACCTACCCAAGAAATTGTCACTTGTTCCAGTAAAGAGGTACAAAGCTGTATAAACACAGTAGAGGTTTCCCATTTGTTGCCTCTTAGCCTCACCTGGGTAAGAAGGAGGGTGATTGTGCTGCATGGAAATCAGTGCATTAAATGATCTCTTGCCACTTAATTTCTAACATTTAAGAGTGCAAGTGGAGAAGCAACAACAGAGCCCCTAAAGCAGCTTCTGCACCCAGGGGTTAAAGTGTAATTTGGCAGGCCCTGGAACCCTCCTGCATGAGTGGGATCCCCTTCCACACCCCAGCTCCTGTCTCCCACATGCCAGCACCCACCCCAGCTACTGCCCCGAATATCCATTTCCTTATCCCCCCAAAAGCCACCCCGTGCCCCCAATACCCATCCCATAAAATCCACACCCAGCCCCCAATATTCACTGCCAGAATCCACCCCCTGCCTCCACTCCCCACCTCCAGCGTGAGCCAGTCATCCCAGTACTCATGGACAGCCGCATGCTGGGCTAGGAAACTACCGTATATACTCATGAATAAGCCGATCTGTGCATAAGCCGCCCCCAATTCTGAGCCCCCAAAAGAGGCAAAAAAGGGGTGACCCATGTATAAGCCAAGGTCCCCTTTTGGCTTTGGCCCCTTACCCTCCCACCCAGTGCCGCTGTCTTCCCCCAGAGTTCCTGACACCATCCTTAACCCCCATCCCCTGCCACTGCTTAACCCCCTGCCACTGCTCTCACCACTCCCTGCTGCTGTCCCCTGCTCTGTCCGTTCCCCTGGCTCTGTACGCTCCCCCTGCTCTTCCCCTGCTCACCACTGCCTTCTCCACTACCCGCTGCAGTTCCGACACCCTTTCCCCACCACCTCCAACCCCTGCTGCCACTTTTCCTGGCCTCCCAGACCCCCCTGAACCCGTGGGCCCTCCCAGCACTTTCCTGGCCTCCCCGAACTCCACCTCAACCCCCAGGCTGAATCCCCTGGGCCCCCTTACGTGGCTGCTCCAGGTGCCGCGGTCCCCTCCTAACTCTAACCCCAGCCCAGGCTGACTGCCCAAGATGGGTGCCCTGGCCACATTAGGGCTCCAGCCTGGATCATGCCCAGTGAAACTCCTGGGCTGGGGTTGGTCTACCTTATTGACCCATGTGTAAACCGAATGCCTATTTTGAAGCCAATTTTGGGGCACAAAAACCTCAGCTTATACACAAGCATATAACAGAATGCAGGCTGCACTTGGAGGCTTCTGCCGCCAAGCACAGCCTGTGCATGTGCAGGCTGGATGGCATGTGCCCCTTCTCCCCCTGCCTGCCGGAACATGCGGCAGAATGCCATTCTGGGGCCTGCTATTTTTAGGGGCTTAGTGTTCAGTCCCCTAAAAATACAAAATGGAACCAGAATGCTGAATTCCAATGCCTGCTATTCCAGCACCATTTCTTATTTTCAGGGGCCCTGGAAAGCTGAGACCCTAAAAATAGTGGGCCCCAGAACGCCATTCTGAGCCATTCCAGCCCACTTTAACCCCATCTACATCTATACGGAAAGTGCTTATCCACATGCAATGAATGTCTCATAATGTTGTGTTCCTACTAACTGACTGGGAACTGTCTCTTAGTCAAGGTAGGACAAAGGGCAGATCTATTGCATACTGATGACAGCAAATTTGCTGGCATTAGTTTGAACTTTCTGGTTTGATTGAGGGGTCTGTGAAGACCCTCACAGTTGACTGGGTGACTTCAATCCCTCAAGTGGAGTAACGCTGAGTCAAAGGGAAGGCATTCTGCTTTGACTCAGAGCAGCAGATGAGCCATGGTAAGTAGGCATTAGACAGTCAAAGGGAGATAATGCCAGTTATTTTAAGTACTTGTGTATCTCTGTGACTGCCATCGAAAACTGCAGTATGGGTAAACTGGGGAAAACTTTCCCAAATATTCCTATTTTGTAAATAAGTTTTTTTTTTAAATCTACTTTTTAGACTAAAATATTATAGTACCAATGAGTAGTATAGACTCGATCCTGAAAACTGTTACAACATGCCTTAGAAAGAATTTACAACAGTATATCCAGGCCTCATTGGAAGTTTCAAATATCAGTCAATTTTGCTGCAACCTTGTCTAAAGCCAGATAGCTGGGATATTTTAAAACCAAAAGACTTCATTCTTCAATGAACCCAAAAAACAATTGGTCATATTTGTTGCCCAAATTTTCCAAAAGAAAAAAGATCATCTGGAAACTGAAAACCATGTACAGAAAATTTCATCATGAAGAGCAGCTGTTGTAGAGAACACACAAGAACAATGGGTTATAATGGGAAGTATTTGGCAAGCTGAAATAAAGTGGACCTATAGATGCACACTATTATATCACTACCAATATGGGTCCAAAACAGAACTATGGCTCCAAGTCTCCCCCAAACTTTGGTGAAGTTTAAATCATCTGAATCACATGCACATACTATAATATATACCATAGTGAAACTGCCCATCAATATTCATTTGACTAGCAATCTGGATGCTATGGTGGTTGTAAGAGTTAACACTTTGTTTGTATTTGAAATGGTTACCATATGAACAACTGGGAGACCCATTAGTATGTATTTTTTAGGCAAGTAAGTATTGACTTAGGAACTTTCCTGATTATTTTAAAACCTCTTCTTTTGACAGGAGGACTGCATTTGTGGTTTATGAAAGTCCAGGCATCTGGAAAAGCTACTCGTCCTTGACATTAGAAAATGCCTTGAGTAAGGAGGGTTTGCTTGTTTAGCACCTAAAGATCAGAGCTGATTCCCGCAATATTTGAGATATCTATAACCCTCTACATAGTTTCAGCACTCTCATATGTTAATGCATAAAGTTCACAAAGGGAAAGATCTAATTGTTAGAACTGAACATAAATTCATCCTACAGCAAGACATTATTTACATTGACTATTATGATACAAATCTCAAGACCATGGCCTGACTCCCTGAAGGTCTTCTTTGACTCACAGTTCATCACTATCCTGTAGAATGAAATGTTTAATTAAATAAATAGGAATACGATGAAATCCATCCTAAGCAAAAGGAACCAACCAACACTGGTTCCTAAATGTAAGTGATCTCCAAATAAAGGCAGAGAAGAGTTGTACTTAGCATGTTTCTGGAGTGGTCATTTACAGGAGGAGGGGGCTGCTTAACAGGGGTGCCTTTGATACAGGTTTCACTGAGCTTTAAAACAGCAACTTCTGATGGTATTTCTGAGAGTGTGCTACGGAGGGGGGGGCGCTGAGGTCTGCCTTTTTTTAGGTAAATTGGAATAGGAATGGGAATCCCCTTCCCAACTTTAGACTGCAACATGAAATTCCCACCAACATTTCAAGTTGAGAGCCATTCAGTTGTGACCAAACAGTTAGTCATTGCCAGAATGACTAAGGGAAATAAGACTGATTTGTTGGAGGTTTGCAGTAAGCTCAATTTTTTTTTCTTTTGACAGTGAGATGTAGGAAATAGATTTCATTTCACGTAAGGTCATTTCTGACACACAGTGTAAAACTTCTGATACTGAGCAAGCCTCAGAAACTAGAATTTGTCTTGAAGGTTTTTATGGGTCAACTGAAGGAGAAAAAAACCTGCCCTGAGGCTGAGAAAAGAAGAGGGCAATTGCATATGTAAATATGTAAGAGAGGGTGTCTCAAGGTAAAGCCAGATTCTCAGCCCCCCCCAGTCCAGCTGCTCAGTCACTGTAAAGCAGGCAAAAGTCTGCAAATGTCACATGGGCAGCTGGGAAAATCCTTGCGGTGCCACAAAGCTGATATATGGGGGTATATTTAGGGCAGAATCAGAGTGGAAGGGACTGTGGTTTGTGGTTTGTGCTTTTCTGATCCTGCTCTGGCAGTGTGGCCTGACAGCATAAGTCAGAGTAGCCTTGTAGCTGCCTTAAGTTCTCTGCAGGACCAAGGGAACAGAAAAAAAAACCCCACCTTCGCTCTCCCCACTCTGCTGTCTTCTCCCCTCCATCTTTCCTTCCTCATATCCTGCAAGAGATGCAGCTCACTTGGAACTGAAGAAGTGGCCCTATATATTGGGCAGGGAGGGGGGAAATTTATCTGAGTGAAGAACAAAAATTGTGGGCGTGTTCTGAATTCACTTGCATGACTGAACAAATGGGAGAAAGGGAGCTTTCTTCACCAATCCAGTTTTCTCCATGGGGCAGCCAGAACTCCTGTGTGGAGCTCCCTGGCTCTTATTTGCCCCATGCAGCACACATGTATATTTTACTGATCTCAGTGGCGGCTTCTTGTAAGCTGCAGGGAGAGAATCTAGTCTCCTGAGTTCAAGAGAACGTGATCATTGATCCAGCATGCCAAAGCCTCCCAGAAGGGCTGCAGTGTAGTTGTGGCTCTGTCTTCCGTTTCTATAAACACTCGTGGTTTGGATGCAGACTCAGCACAGAGGAGGGTGCCGCACTTGTAAAGGGTGCAGCAGTCACTGCTTCTGCATCTGCCTTGACCCATGGCAGCCAGCACCCCTCCTGCTCCTTCCAATTTAGCAAGGGTTTCTGCAACTGCAGTCTGGCTCTGGAGTCAAAAGCAGGGAAGAGATAGGGAGAAAGAATGTATGTGATTAGGAGACAGAGAATGCATTCCATTAAATAACTGCCTCTGCCTGTTGGAGTTATCAGAGCATGCCTTTCCAATGCTGGGTAATGTCACATTAAGGTCAGTAGTTCAAAGCTGTGTATTTTGTTTGAGGCTTCGTGTAATTGAACAATGAGCTCATGGACAGCAGCTTCATTCAGTAAGGACTGGAAAATTCCAACCATGTAAAATGACACATTTAAAATGGCAAAAATGATCTTGTTCAAAGTATGAACCCTAGCGGCCGCTTGTTCCCTCCTGTGCCAGCTGCAAGCATGATAGGAAGTGAAACAGCTGTTGGGTTGTTTCTGGGATCTATTTTGTGTGGGAGTGAGAGGGGGGAGTTAGGGAAAGTCTGGCTTTATGCTGTTCTCAGATGAATCATTCTGCTAATGGACCAGCAAGTGCACAAATAACGATATCAGTGATGCAGACCATGGTTCCTTAATATTGCCTTAATATGCCTCCAAACCAATTGGCAAATTACTTCCATTATAGGATTTAGATAATACCCCTTTAAAGATCAAGCTTTTGGTAAAATGTCATTTCTCCAGAAGATATATGTTTACTATTATGCGTCAAGGCCTGCTCAGTGCTTTTATAAGTGAATGCACATTGTCCCTGTTTTCTTTATCTATTACTTTAAGTGTTCTCTCTAACACTTAAAAGATGGGACAGCAAAAGCCAAGAAGTTCATTGACACAGACTTTCTTTCATCAGTATAAAATGCCACCTAGGTCATTTTTCACTGAGGTTTGTCCCTGTATATAAGATAAATGCACCAACCTCCTTGCCATGTATTGAAAAGTGTTTCCACAGCGTATGTATCTGAAACCTTTCAAATTAAAGGGGCACACCATCATAAAAATATACTAGAAAAAATCCCTTAACAATATTGATATTAATGTTAAAAAGTCTGACTTTTCATCACTTATGCTGATTGTTTACTTTTGGTGTTTCATTCATTTTAGACAATGAAACCACACTAGCTGTCTTTGCTTTCAGTTGCAGACAGTATTCTTATCTGGTTTCCATGGACTAACATCCTTTTGTCACTTATGGGTCTCCAGCAATGAAAAGGAATCTAAATAAAGCACACTCCATTAAAAAAATAATAAAAACTCTTCTATTTGTATTAGATATTATAATCTCCATTCCTCTTTTTCAAGCAACACCAAATTTTCACTACTTACACCACTTGACAGGCTCTTTTTCAAATATCTCTATTAAACACTGAGTTTAGCTTTGATAACAGATATATTTACCTTTTTGAAGTTAAATTTAAAACTATAGTGTATGGCATGTTATAGGTCTTTATCATATCACATACATTTATATGATATTTTATTCGGTATTTAATATTTATTATTTGCTGCACTTGATAAAAAGAGATATGAAAGCTCATGTTATTCAAATGCTAAACTACCTGATCATCACAAACATGCTGAGATGCAAGAATCATGTCAGAGGTCAGTGTTTTGTGAAAGAGCTGTTAATTCTTGAAAAAATGTTTCATTGTAATAAAAAACTCAATCAATTAGTAACTTTGTTCACATACCAAAGAGGTTAATTATTACCTGTATGAAATGAGCATTTGGAATGCTTCACTTGATTTATCTTTCATCTTAAAAAATATTATTAAAAAATACATGCTATTGATATTTTCACTTGATAAGAAACTAAAGATTGGCAAAATCTGTTTTACTGCTAAGCTGTGAGCTGAGATCAATCTTCATTGCACTTGAGGATTGAAAGTAGAAAGCTTCTGGTTCTGCTACAGCTTTGTCAGCCTGGGCAATTTGCATTATGTTACCCATGATAGTAGTGTAAGGATTCATTGCCACAAATGTAATTTAAGAAAACACTTTTAGTTCTTTTCACTTCTTCTCAGTATTTTTCAGGCAGTTGGAGTGCCTTTTGCTAGGGGAAGAGAGATTACTTATTTCCCGTATTTAACTGAATACAAATCTTGAAAGGCAGTAACTTTTTCATTCCCAAGAAAATCTTGTTCTGGTTTTTTTAACAAAAGGAAAAAAAAATCAATGGATTTTAGCTCTGATGGTAGGTCTGATTTTAACTCTGATTAACTGTTCTGGAGACAGAAGTCCTCCCTCAATCAATAGCACAGGAAAAGCAGAGATAGCAGCATTGAGAGCTTTCCCCACCCTGTCCCACCAGTTTCCATCAACCTTGCATATGAGGGACCACCTATAGGGCCAGAAAGCTAATTCAGCCTTTATGCTCTATTTATATAATTCTGGCATCACCATGGCTTTGTAATTATGGAGTTCAAGGGTGCCATGAGAAAAAGTGGATGCTCTGGGCTCACTCTCTCTTTTACTGACTTGCAGCAAAAGGGTGAATTCTGGTCTTTGAAGAACTAAATTCCCACTGACTTCACTGAGGCCAACTTCACCCAGGTCTGGAGCTGTTACACAATAGAGAAGTGGTTAACTATCTCTTTACTAATATAGCATTCTGTTGATTAAACAGAGATTGTCTACATTTATACCCTGTCTCTACTTCCTGCTATGTTACAATCTAATATTCTCCAGCTATATGCTGTTTTTTCTCTTATGACTTATCTGAGTTCATGGATTTCATAACAAACAAGACACCCGCTGCTGGTGTGGGAGGCATGGTATGATGATTTTCATAACTTCTAAGTACTTCTGGCATTCAGTGAAAGATGAGAAAGAAGGGGGCTATCCTTATCTATTACCTTGGGGCAAAAGCACGCCAGTAACTGTGAACCTTGAATCTTTGCTCCCAGCTACAAGGCAGACGCTGTACGAATTTGTAACCCTATTCAGTGCTTGCAAGTAAGTTGTTGACAACATGACAGATTCTTTTGTTTATAGACAGCAGCTGTATGATGTAAAAGGAACACATTACATGGGACGTGGTAGCTTCTCCGTCACTTGATGTATTTCTGGAAGATGTGCTTTAGCAAACCACAAGTTATGCCAAATAACTGGTTTCAATACAGAGGTAACTGTGAAATTATCTGACTCATGGGATACAGATAGTTAGACTACATGGTGTAAGATCTTTTTCACCTTGAATTTTATAGGCCAGATGTGATTGATTCATGTGTGTGTGTGTGTGTGTGTGTGTGTGTGAGAGAGAGAGAGAGAGAGAGAGAGAGAGAGGGATCTCCCATTTTTGTGATGGTCATGAGCACTCAGAACCATGAGAATTTGATGAAGTAAGCAACTTTTTTCTTTAGGACCATTTAATTTATACCATTCATGACCGATGCCTATGTGAGCGGCACTGATTACATGATCTCAATGACAAGGTATGGGCCTGGCAGTCATCCAGAGATCTGG
Source organism: Podocnemis expansa (assembly GCA_007922195.1). Lineage (NCBI taxonomy): Eukaryota > Metazoa > Chordata > Testudines > Podocnemididae > Podocnemis > Podocnemis expansa. Next base: position 22,360,438 of record ML682018.1, read on the forward strand.
CTTCTGTTTCTGAATCTGTCTGACCTGCTCTGTGAGTCACTTCATCTCTCACATGATTTTTCTATCTCAACCATTTAATAAGTAATAATTAGATTGCAATTAAGTATGCTATTATAACATGGGAAGATTTTTGAAGAAGGGACTCTCCCTTTTTCTATGTACAGCTCCCAAAACAATAAACCCAAAATTTCTTTGCTAGGAACACTAGGTACTACTATAATACAATAAGTAAAAATGATAAATTAAGGAGTGGTGAATGACATGTCAGTCGAGTTGGATGCCATGCTTTAATTCACTACAGCCACTAGATTTTGATTTTTACTGTAATTCCTATCTCACAAACTCTGTATCAGAACTGTCAATGGCTTGGATTACTCTTACTATCTACATCTATTAAAGAAATGATGCCCATGGAGGAAATAAACAGTGTAAGAGATTCATTAGGTAGGCACATATCCGTGGAATCATAGGCTGAGATCAAGGCGCTGATCTGAAGACCATCAGAGTTGATTGGAATCTTTCCACTGACCTCAACAGGTTTTGTATCAGGCCTCAGGAGATCAAAGTTTCTGTTGGATCATCTCAGCACACTGGTAACCCTTGAGACAACAGTGACAAAAATGACCCAGAAAAGACTACAAATCCTTAGTTAATACCATAAATACCACATACCATGTTTTCACTCAATCCCAACAAGCACATATTAACAACCTATTTTCAGTAGATAGTGGTGCAGAAACCTGTTTTCTTAGTTACCTGACTACATTCAGCATTGCCACTGAATACACCTGGGGTGCCACTCTTGCCTATGGCAAGGCTCTGACTTTAACTGTAGTCTTTTCCCATCTAAAGCAGTGAACATGCCTGCATTACTTCATGCAGAACTACCGTCTTATGGGGTTTGACTTGTCTAACATTCTCACATTCCAGTTAGTGGATAGCTTCACCTGAACTGAGACCAAGGATTAATTTTACACAGAGTACTAAGCAGCCTTCAGGCTTTAATGAGTATCAGCCACTATGGAGGAGAACCTTGTCTATGATGTGGTACAGTGTAGTTCACTCTGTGCTGGAATTTTGCTGGCAGAACTTCCAGAAGGGATGCAAGTCCCTGTTGCATGGGTATATCTGCAGGTATTTTATTAGCCACCTCATTTATTGTAAAATGCAGAAGAAAATGATAAATAACTTTAAAAAATGTTTTCCCAGTTTCCCTAGGGCTAGAATTTGACCAATTGATATGCGAGGCTATCCCCAGACTCTCCTAGCCCCAGCTGAATCCTGTATTCATTTACATTTTTACATGGAAAAACAAATGAGTTGTGAGTGATGCATAATGTATATCTGAGAAGAAGATCTGGTTTAACAGAAGTAAGGAAACCAGTGCAGAAAACATAAAGAATCCTCCTGAACAGTGCCTATTTCTAGAACCAAACATGATCCAAAAATTTCTTAAAACTGAAACATTTAGACACTTTTTTTGTGTAATGCTGCCTTTGTTTTTTATAGTTCAAGCCAAGATGGAAGCAAAACTATGGGAAATTTTAAGAGTGCCTATTTCAGGGAGAAAAAGAAGCAAGGAGTCCTGTGGCACTTAAAGACTAATGTATTTATTTACCACATCAGCTTTTGTGGGAGAAAATCCCACTTCATCAGACCCTTGAAGACGGGGGAACTTACAGAATGGGAGGAAAATGAATATAGGAAAGTGTAAGTCATGGGATCAGGTCATACTGTAACAACAAATCAAAACAGTTAAGAATTAAACACTAGGGAATAGCACATAGAGGAAGGTGAAGTTAAATCACAGGTTGTAATGAGAAAAAATTATATTATTATAGAGATATTTTCCATCTTGGTTCTTGCAGCCTCAAGCATCAGATAAGCTTTGCTAGACACATCCTAATATTTGAAAGAGAGCTCTGAAAGTTGCATTTCTCACAGTGCTATGCTATTTATCATTATAAACAACAGATAAATGTCTAAATATTCAGTTTAAAAGTTTACTGACTATTATGACCTAACAGCATCACATAATTCCATATAATTTTCTAGTACTACTACTTAATACCATTGGCTGTGTTCACACACAGGCATTATTTCGATACCAGTTATGTTGAAACAACTTGTATTGAAATAATGCCTTATTTCAAAATAACTTAATTCGAATTATTTACCACATCAGGAAGTTGCCATTCCAGTTAGGAGAAAGAACAAACATGTGAGGCAGCCAGAATGGCTTAGCAGAGAACTCTGCTCTGAGCTTAAACATAAAAAGGAAGCTTACCGGAAGTGGAAGCTTGGTCAGATGACCTAGGAGGCATATAAAGATATTGCTAGGGACTGCAGGGATAAAATCAGGAAGGCCAAAGGACAAATGGAGCTGCGGCTAGCGAGGGATGTAAAGGATAACAAGAAGGGGTTCTACAAGTATGTTAATAACAAGAAGAGGATCAGGGATGGTGTAGGTCCCTTGCTGAATGGGGCAGGCATCCTCGTGACAGAGGATGAAGAAAAAGCTGAAGTGCTCAATGCTTTTTTTGCTTCAATTTTCACAAGCATGGTCAGCTCCCAGCCCACTACCATGGGTATGGCAGATGGGAGAGAAGAAGAGAGGCCCTTGGTGATGGAAGGTCAGGTTAGGGACTGCTTAAAGAAGCTGGATGTGCACAAGTCCATGGGGCCGGATGAACTGCATCCAAGGGTGCTGAGGGAATTGGCCAATGAGATAGCAGCACCGCTGGCTGTTATTTTTCAAAACTCATGGAGAACAGGGGAGGTGCCAGAGGATTGGAAAAAAGCAAATGTAGTGCCTATTTTCAAGAAAGGGAAAAAGGAGGATCCGGGGAATTATAGACCAGTCAGCCTCACCTCAATCCCTGGAAAAATTATGGAGCAGATTCTTAAAGAATCCATCCTCAAACACTTAGAAGAAAATAAAGTGATCAGGAACAGTCAGCATGGATTTACCAAAGGTAAATCATGCCTGACCAATCTCATTTCCTTCTATGATCAGATGACTGGTTTTCTGGATGCAGGAAGAACCGTTGTTGTGATATACCTTGATTTTAGTAAGGCTTTTGATACAGTTTCCCACAGCATTCTCATTGGCAAATTAAGGAAGTATGGGTTGGATAGGTGGACTATAAGGTGGATAGAAAACTGGGTAGATCAACGGTTTCAGAGTGTAGGAATCAATGGTTCCATGTCTAGCTGGCAACCAGTCACGAGTGGTGTGCCCCAGGGGTCGGTCCTGGGGCCGGTTCTGCTCAACATTTTCATCAATGATCTGGATGATGGAATAGACTGCACTCTCAGTAAGTTTGCGGATGACACCAAGCTGGGGAGACCAGTAGATACGTTGGAGGGCAAGGACAGGATTCAGGGAGACCTAGATAAATTGGAACAATGGGCCAATAAAAATCTTATGAAGTTCAATAAGGACAAGTGTAAAATCCTGCATTTGGGACGGAAAAACCCCATGCACTGCTACAGGCTGGGAAACATTCAGTTAAGTAGCAGCAGTGTAGAAAAGGACCTGGGGGTCATGGTGGATGGGAAGCTGGATATGAGTCAGCAGTGTGCTCTTGCTGCCAAAAAGGCCAATGGCATACTGGGCTGCATCAAAAGAAGTATTACCAGCAGATCAAGGGATGTGATCATTCCCCTCTATTCTGCACTGGTGAGGCCACATCTAGAATAGGGTGTTCAGTTTTGGGCTCCCCACTACAAAAAGGACAGGGACATGCTAGAGAGAGTTCAGAGGAAGGCAACCAAAATGATTAAAGGGCTGGAGCACAAGCCCTATGAGGAAAGACTGAAAGCATTAGGCTTATTTAGTCTGTAGAAGAGAAGATTGAGGGGGGATTTGATAGCAGCCTTCAACTACTTGAAGGGATGCTCTAAGGAAGATGGAGCTCGACTGTTCTCGGTGGTAACAGAGGACAGAACAAGGAGCAATGGTCTCAAGTTGCAGTTAGGGAGGTCGAGGCTGGATATTAGAAAAAACTTTTTTACTAGGCGAGTGGTGAAGCATTGGAATGAGCTGCCAAGGGAGGTGGTGGAGTCTCCATCCTTGGAGGTGTTTAAGGCTCAGCTGGACAAAACCATGACTGGGATGGTTTAGTGGGAGTGGTCCTGCCTCTGGCAGGGGGTTGGACTAGATGACCTATGAGGTCCCTTCCAACCCTAGGATTCTATGAATTAACAGTTTGTTAATTCGAATTAAGGAAAAAAGATCAAAGCAAAATAGCAGTTTCAGGCAACAGTTATTTCGAAACAAGTCACTGTTGTTTCGAAACAACGTTCGGATGGCATTGTTTTGAAACAATCGTTTTGAAACAACATTGTTTTGTCCCCACAAGGGGTTTAAGTTGTTTCAAAACAATGCCGTTGTTTCGGAACAACGGGTGCCGTTGTTTCAAAACAACCGTGCATCATGTGAACAGGGTATTTTTTATTTCAAAACAACCTCTGTTGTTTTGAAATAAGAGTACTGTGTGAACACAGTCATTTAGTATTTATTTAGCCCTAACTGTGAGCTTGACATTGTATAATTCATGAAAATAAGGTCATCCCTACCTGAAATATCTGCTCAAATTGATAAACCATGTAAGGTGGCTGGGAAACACTGGGAAATTCAGAGGTATTAAGAAGTAGAGCTGGTCAGGAATTTTCTGATGAAGCTGTCTCACAAAAATGCTGATTCATTGAACAAGACGTTTTGCAGAAACATGCTGACTTAAATAAAATTTTAATGAATCACAGGCAGGGCTCAAGAGACGTCACACCTGGATTGCTGCTGGGAAGCCTGGGTTTCCAGGAACTTTGGCTCTAGGTCAGTTCCACCAAGAGTATTGCTTTTGCGCAGGATTCCTCAGGGCTTCCACATTCCCAGGTTCCAAAGGGTAGCTATGGGCATTGCTGGCACCTGGCTTACGGGGCTCGAGCCATGAGTCCCAGCGCCCAAGCCCCAGGTCCACTGCTAGGCCACCCACAGCAGCAGTGTGCTTACATGGCTTGAGCCCTAAATCTCAGCGTGCTGAACCCTGGGTCTTTTCTCAGGCCAGCAGCGCTTCTGGTGGTAGCTGTGTCAGTCTAGTTGAGCAAAAGAAACAAGGAGTCTATTTTGCAAGTCTTTAAAAGTGCCACTAGACTCCTTGTTTGTTCTTCAGGGCTTTCAGACTTTCAAGGGACAACTGGCTCCTCATGCTGACTGTCTTCCAAACAGACAGCTCTGGGAACCAGCTGGCCTGTACTTCTGGAAACCCAGGAGCTGACTAAAACTTACATGATTCGTGTAAGTTTCATTTTGCAGCTCCTGCAGTCCAGGGGAGTATCTTTCTTTTAATACTAGATACCAGTGTTTCCAAACCAAAAATGTGTTGGAATTTTTTGTTTGCTGGAAATGTCAAACTATTGAAATTTCCCATGAACCAGAAAACCAGTTTCAGCCAGCTTAAGTTTAAGGTTTCTTTCTTTCTACAGTTCTCACTGCCACCATAAGCCCAAAGACCAATATTTCTAATAATCAATACTCCTTTCACTGGTGTCTGTCCATGTCTGCACGTGTCATCTCTTCCCTGGAGTGACTTCAGCACATGTGTAATAACCAACCTCCACTTCTAGTGGAAATTTGGTCCCATCTAAAGGAATTATCCCTCTCTGCTCCACTTTTCCCCTAAACATCATGAGATTGGCTTTGTGTAATATTGCCATCACCATTTCTAAGGCAGGCTGGCTCTAAAACTTAAATTATCTGCTTTGTCATTCAGTTACCACTATCATATTTCAAAACAAAGTAAGTTTTAGAAGGACTTTTTGTTGCAGTTGTTGACAAATAATACTGAAATTTCATAGCTATTTCCGAATATCCTTAATGTTGAATTCTGAATTCATTGTACACTGTTGCAGTGCTGTTGGGCAAACCTATCTTAATTATTTGGCCAATTACAATATGAGGGAATATAACAAATATTATGTGAGTAGGTGTTGAATCAGCACATTTTCCACTCCATAGTCACCGATAGGATATATGGGGGGAAATGTATTAACTTAGCAAAATCTCATAAATGTAATGCTACTTCCAGATGCATGCCATTTAATCCCATGAAAGGATTTTATGCTTCTCTTCACTTGGCGATATCATCTTACTGAAATCAACACAGGCACCAAGTGTTGGTCTGACTTGAGGAAGATAACTTTTTAATTGTAATGTTTGCATTAAAAAATGTGAACTTGTGTGATAAGTTACAAATTTAGACATTATGGCCTGAACCTATGGTCATGGGTAAAACACTTCCCATATATGTCAGTAAAAACTATGCCTGCAAGACTGTGAGCTCGCTGGCAGAACAGCTTGTCTTCTGCTTGTTCATTCAGGTATGTCCACACTGTAATTAAATGGCCACAGCTGGTCCATGTCACTTGACTCAGGCTCATGGAGCTCAGGCTACTGAGCTATTTAATTCCATTGCAGATGTTCAGACTCAGTCTGGAACCCAGATTTTGTCACCAAGGAGAGGTGAGGATCATGGGGCTCAGGCTGGAATGTGTGCCTGAATATCTACACCACAACTGAACAAGCCAGTAGTTCAAGCCCTGTGAAGCCAGGTCAGCTGACATGGGCCAGTCACTGGGTTTTAACTGCAGTGCCCAGCTTACTGCACCTTGAGCCTTGATTAGGACTGTGAGGAACAACCCCAATACGAATATTATTCACAATTTATATATTCAATTGAATTTAGTTTGCCAAATTATATTCAGTTAATGGATGAACAAGAGAAAGGTTTGAGGTTCAGTTCAGAAAAGGCACTTCAAACTGGATCTGAATTGTCCTGTTAAAGTTCTGCCAAATTAGACAAGGTATTTCACAAGGTTTCCAAACTCTGACCCTGATTCTCTCTCTGACCTTCATTGGGTCTTTTAACCTCATCTCTTCCTGCTTGTCCATCTGTAAAATGGGAGTAAAAATATGTACTGTCCCTGAAAGAGGAGTTGTGAAGACTACCCTCAGTGACTCAATGGGCAGGATTGCATCCTAAGCAGTTAATGTTTGTACAAAATTTTGAATCTGTAAAGCACTCATTAAGTGTTAGTATTAGTTAATTGTCAATTATTATTACCAATTTTGATCATGCTGAAAATAGTGTGAGAACAGTCTCACATTTTGGTCTTGTACTGTTGACTGCATCTAGAAAGTCTTAACTAGGTTTTCTAATTGTTCTTTGTACATAGATACTGGTTGGCTAGATAGACACAGCATTATTGGTGGTGGGAGTTAACAGTAAGCAATTTTCTTTTTCATGGGAACAATCAAGAGACCTGTGTATTTGAATATTTTCTACCATCCCTTAATTTCCTTTCTTTAATAATTATATTTTTCCTAATGTTCCCTTATTTACATACATAGGAGGAAGCTTAGCAATGAAGTAGCAAAATTTGTGTCAGTTAATAAAAAGAAAAAGACCTGAGGTGCATGGTTTATATATGGATGTAGTTTTCCAAACTGTAGGAATGTTTAGATTCCAGGTGACCTCATCTCTAATTTTTAGTGGTTGATGCCCTAAAAATGTGGGGGCAGGGTCCTCAGCCCTCACTCTAAGCAGCTTTATATTAGGTTCAAACCCAAAGTAGAAGGACTCCCTTGATTCTGTGACTTTAACCAAACCCTAAATTGGATGCATTAGAAGTTTATATTTTAGAGTCAGTATTTCTAGCTTCTCATTCTCATTCCAAAGATTGTCAAATTCAAAATGAGAGATGGCTAGAGCCCCAATCACAGCTGTTTCCTGCAGGTGAAGGTGCCTGTTTGTAAGTTCCATTATGAGTTCTGATCTTTTTTTTTTTAAGTACAGAATGGATTGTACGTTGATTTTTCTCATGAAAAGTGGTTGATCCAAGAATCTCCAAGTCAGTAAATAAATTATATTTAGTACTCATAAGATCCTAATATGCCATTTTTCTTATATTAAAAAAAAGACAAAAAAATTGAGAGACTCCAAAGATCTGGCCGCCACTCATTAATTACAGTATTTTGTATTCAGTTTGAGATAAGGGAAGTCATAAGTAACACATTTTCAAAAGAACAATTGAAAATGCTGCAAAAATGTAACCACTTCTGTTTCTTTATGTACTAATAATAAGGAGCTGATGTCTTATGCTCTCATGTGTTCACACAAATGCACTGCAAGCTCATATTATACAATCATAGAAATGTAGGGGTGAAAGAGACTTCAAGTAGGCATCAGAACCAGCCCCCCATCCTGAGACCCAGTGCATCTGTGACAAGTGGTTGTCTAATCTTTTCTTGAAAGCCTTCAGTGATGGTGATTTCACAACCTTCACTGGAAGCCTATTCCAGAGCTTAACTATCCTTACAGTTAGAAAGCTTTTCCTACTATCCAACTTAAATCTCCCCTGTTGCAGATTACATCCATTACATCTTGTTCTGCCTTCACTGGACATGGAAAAGAAAAGCTCATCGTCCTGTTTATAACAGCCCTTAACATATCTGAAGACTGTAATCAGATCCCTCCTCAGTTTTCTTGGTCAAGACTAAATGATTTCCTGTGACCTTTCCTCATAGGCTAGGTTTTCTAAATCTTTTATCATTTTTGTTGCTCTCCTCTGGACTGTCTCCAACTAGTCTACATTTTTCATGAAGTATCTGACTCAGAACTGGACACAGTACTCCAGCTGAGGCCTAACCTGTGCCAAGTCACGCTGGACAAATTCCTCTTGTATCTTACATTCTACACTCCTGTTAATACCACTCAAAATGGCATCAGCCTTTTTTGCAACTGCACTCAATTGTTGCTTCCTATTCAATTTACGAACCACTAAAACGCTGAGATTTTTCCAGTAGCACTATCTAGACAGTTATTCCCCATTTTGTTGTGGTGCACTTGATTTTTCCTTCCTCAGTGAAATATTCTGCACTTGTCTTTATTGAATTTCATCTGGCTGACTTCTGACAAATTCTCCAATTTGTCAAGATTTTAAATTCCAATACCTGTGGTTCTTCACTCTGCTCAGCCATGTTTTTTTAACACAATCTCTGCAATTCTCTTTCACTCACTCCATTGTGTCCCACATCTGCTCAAGGGTCTGCTTTTGAGAATTTTGGGCACTGTGGAGAAAGTCAGACAGAAGTCATTTAATCTAACCCTTTACAAAATGACATAGCAGAGGGACAGGAATGTACAAGTTCAGTAGAGCTATGCTATAATAGCATTTGGGTTTATTCCTCACAAACATGTATGCAGGGGACTTCCTGATATCCTAGCCAATGTTGGTTTTTATACCATCCTTATCACAGTAGTAACCTGTGCACCTTACATTAGTGCATTAAGTGATGTGACGAAAATCTGTCACATTGTGTTTTAATAGATACATGTTGCTGTGTGTCAGTACTGTATTAGAGAAGTAAAGGCAAGGAGATGCACCTTACACCTGGAGTTAAAGGTGGTGAGGTATGTGATGGTTCTTAGATCCTGCAGGAGTTTGTTCCAGTGTCTCAGGATTGCTCTACACTCCCAGCATTATTCAGCAGCAGATGACAGGAGATACGCAAGATACATAGACAATCGCCCATCAGCTTCCTAAATTCTAATGAGCATGGTGCTGTACTGATGGGAAATGTCCTTCTATTGATGCAGAATTAATTTTTTTGCTGGGATGGATCAAGGTGGTTGACTTCCAGGTGGATTGACTGCATCTCCACTTACACTCAATCAATCCTGAAGAGTCGATCTGGTGGTGCTGACAGTGCCACCATGAGTGAAGACATCCCCTCAGACAGTCCCTCCAAAAGCTTCTGTCTCCCGCACAGACATAACTTTACCTTTGTTATTGAGAGCCTCATTGTGCCAGATAAGTGAATTTGTTGACCATGGTCTTCATCCCAGAGCTTTAGGTAATCTTTTAGATAGTTTTAGCGAACACTGGTGATAATCTAGCTCTTGAACTGCATTCAACATGTTCACCTGCTGACCTGATAAACTTGGGATTTTCCAAAGTACACAGTGTTGGCCTAAATTCTGCTTCACCTGAAATTGGTAGAACTCCACTTTGACTTAAATGGGAGCAGAGTTAGGCCAAGATTCTCCCTTCCTCCAGTTTTATTTCCTAAATGCACAGTTACGGTGCTGATATCTCTGAAACCATGTGAAATCTTAGCTTGCACTTGTGATCCTTCAATATCACAGAAGAAGGACTTTCTAGTGAAATCCAGCACAAAACAAGAACCTTTTCAAAAAGCTATAGAAGTCTGCAGAAAGACTCATACAGATTGGAGTAAGCTTTGGATGGGAATTTAGATACAGATCCTGAAATAAGGGCATTAATAACACATTAATATTGCTGGAAAGCCAAACATACCAGAAAAGATAGGCGTTTCCAAAATTAAATAATAAAAACACTTTTAGTATTCATTTCGCAGGGCACAGTATTTTCTTGTTCCTCCAGAGACCAGTTCAGAAGCTCAGGATGCAAGTGGGTGTTTTCTTTCCAAACTCCCTGTGAGGCAGACACTGGAATTAAGTACAAGCAAAGAAACTGTTTCAGAAATAACAAAGGCGAAAGAAATCCAGCAAATAAACAAAAGTAAAATTGAGAAAAGTTGAGCACCAGTAGCTGAGAGACCACAGATGTTACACATATCTCCTTCCACAACCTTAAGGAGCACATACAACAGATAACTATTCCCTTACGCTGTAAAACCAAATTAGTCTGAATAAACTGTGGGTCCCTTGGAGATAGTAATACACTTGACCTGAGTGACAGACAAAGAAAATGAATATGCCTATATAAAACAAGAGAAGTCCTGTATCCACTGAAATGAAACAGTGAGGTTAGTTTCTTGGATTCTTTAAGTCTTTTCAATATGGTGAAAAAGAATGCTATCATGCTTCAGGGTAATTCTGTAAATTTCCTCTTATATTAAATCACCCACCATCCCAATAAAAAACTCCCAGATTTTATGGACCTAACCACTGCCAACTTAAAACCCTCCCCCACATGTCTGAATTATTTTTAACCTACTATTATTACAAGTAACATCTAAGATTGGTGAGAGAGGGAAAGGGGAACAAACAAACAAACAAACAAAACCTGTGTTTTGAGAAGGAGAAGGAAAGTTTCCGGTTTCTCTGATTTATGCCTTTGATATATGTATAATTAGTTGCCAGAGCGTTTTGCACATTTTTTTACTACGATTTAAATCTAAAGAAATAACAATACCCGGTTCCACTGCTTACAAAATATAACCCCATTTAGTCATCCTTCCCTGTTGTTTCTGTGGGTCCTTTAATACAGTAATATCCTTTCTTTCAAAGAGAAAATGTGATTGTAAAACATTAGTGGAGGGACTCAGGGGGCAGGTGAAGTACATGCAAGTGTTCTTAACACAATTTTTAACGGACTTTATTTCCAGTTAATAGTACCCCTTTAAGTTTGATTGGTCTGCATGCACTTCCAGATGGCTGCTAATACTAACCCAGCTGCCAGTACGAAGAACTGGGTGAGTGTCAGGGCATTGTGAATGGTGTCTTGATCTATAAACTGAATACTTAGTAGTGCCATTTGAGCCTCTCAAATAGCCTGCTATCTGTTCAACATGTTGAAAGCTAGCTGGCCAATAAGAAATAATTCTAGGGCACATTGCCATATATGAAGAAAATCTCTAACAGCGTGCAGTTACTCCTGCAGCTATCAAATTAGAGTCAACCGATATGAAAGAAGTGTCTTAGCATGAGACATGAATAATAGCAAAATGCATATTGGAATTCCAAATGTGCTGAGGAAACAGATAACGTCTTAGCTTCTTTTGAAATAGACAAGCCAGGGTTTGGGGGGATGTGACTGCTACCATTGTTATTCCAGTGCCCCAAAGCAAAGAGCTGGTTTCCCATGCAGAGGAAATATGGACCTTACACCTCTGACACAGCTTTTTGGGCTACTTGGAAACATATACCTGTGTCTTCCCTGAGCATGTGTGTGGGATGAGGCAGGAAATGGGCTCAGACCTGGTTCTTTGCAATATGCTATACAGTAGAGCTACGCAGGGTATGTGTGTTATAATTTACTGCTGGCTTATACCAGCAGTGAATTACCATTAACCTTGGCATAAAAGGAGGTGGGAAGAGAACTGTGCTTCAGAGAGGCATCCAAGATACACAAATGCCTACTAGGGCTGCTCCTAGAATGAGGGAATATTAAACAGCATCTCTCACACATATAACACTCTAGCTATGCATGTACAAAGGACAGCAGTAATTTTTCCTTAGGATTAAATCTAGTTTAAGTTTTTTGTAGCTCCTGGTATCACAGCACTCATAACATGGCATTTTGTAGTCAGGAAAACAAACAAGGAGTGTAGTGGCACGAGGAGTCCTGGTTTTGCTAAACTAGGCTAACATAGCTACCTATCTGCATGTGTCAGGAAGTAACACATCAGCAGGAGAAAGGAGAATAATTTTAATTCTGTAACCCATGGCTCCTTCATTCCAGTCCAGTGCTCTACTCTCTAGTTCACGTTGCCTCCCCTACAGCAGGTAAGAAATGTGATTAGTCTACAAGAGGGGAAAGAGGTAAAGATGGGTTTTATTTTAGGTGTCCCAACAGCTCTATTCCATCAAACCTGAATTATGTTTGTGTAATTATTCAAATTGTTCTGTGTTTTACAGCATCGGAGAAAGCTCTTGCTGGACATTGTTTCTGCTTGACTGAACTATTGGACAAAAAGCCTCCAGCATTAAAAATGTTTGCTTTCTTGGAATCTGTTTCCATAGCAAATAAAATGTATTTTTGACCAGCTGTGATGCTGTTGTTAGTTTGCATTTTCAGTTATGCAACAAAAGCAACATATTTAGGTCCTTACTCCTAATATGAATAATTTGAATTCCTCTTGGGCAGGTGGTGTGGTCTAGCACAGTGGTTTTCAACCTTTTGTGGGCTGTGACACACTTGGCGGCATACGTAACCCTACGAGTCACACCAGCCCCCTCTCCCAGGCTAAATCCAGCCCTTCTGCTGGCTCTCCATGACACAGTTACAGTTGTGTTGCAACACAGTCATTGTGAACTATTAGCATGTGTAGCACTTCCTGGGACTCACAGGCCTGGGTTCTATTGCCAGCTCATCCAATGGATTTGTCTGTGATTTTGCTGCTCTGTGCCTCAGCTTCCCCATGTGCAAAACATACAAAATAATGTTAACTTTCTTTAGTCTATGTATTAAAAGTGCTACATAACAGTTAGGCATGATTATACAGGAGGTATACTGTCTTGCTAAGGCACTTTTAAAGGCTAAAATATTTATTTATTGCATAAGGTTTCATGGGAGAAATCCCAATTTGTCAAATACTTGAAAAACTTGTTCCTTGTTTGTTTTGCTGCACTAGACTAACAAGGCTACCCCTCTGGAACCTGTTCTGCTAAGACCATTCTTAGGGAGCGCGGAGATGAACTAGTGGCTCTGATTTCCTGCTCCACTGCATGGGTTTCCACTTCTGCTCAATGACTCCAGTGAATCAATCTGGCAGCACTAACTGTGCTGTCATCAGTATAGATGTGTCCTAGGACTCAGAAGATTCTGATTCTATTCCTGCTCTGGCCTCCAGGTGATGTTGATCAAGTCATGATTGCTCTGTGCCTCAGTTTCTCCTGCCATCTTTTGTCTAGTTAGATTGCAACCTCTTTGGGCCAGGGCCTGTGTCTTGCTATGTGTTCACAGAGCACAATGTGGGTTGATGCTGTCTGGGGCCTCTAGGAGCTACTTCAGTAGAAATAATAATGATATAGAAGAGTCAAATCTCAGTTTGGAAGGGCTGAATATTTCCAAATATGTGTCTTCCTCTCGGCTCATTCCAGCCATTCTGTTTAGAATATGTATCCATATTTAATGTCACCTAGTCACCCACTGAACCCTTATATTTTTCTTCCTGAAGCTTTCCCTAGGTGCTATATTAACTGAACCTTGGTCTAGGCTTCCACTGTCACACAAAGTTTTCTTTCATTCCTGCCAACCTTTTGTAATAATATTCATTCAAATCAAATTCCCTTGGTTTGCATGAATGCATCATGGTGTCATCCACAGAATTTTTCTTATAAATGTAATTCAGCATTAAACAGTGTAGCATTAAAGAAAGGAAAATAGCCCCCTTAATAATCATAGGGGCTAGTTACTACAGCAGTCCAGACTTCGAGCAGGACAATTGGGCTCCATTAGTTGGGCAGAGATTGCGATGCAGCAGTGGTATTTGCATGGATAAGGGGATTTAACGGGGTAAAAGAGCAGGTGCAAGTGAGATCCCTTTGGCGTGAGCTGCCCTCTTCTGCTTGGTCAGATTCCAATTTTAGAAGCTTGAATTACTTGCAAATATCCATGATTTTTGGCTAGAGAAATGTCCATGATTTTGTAGGTGCATTTCTGTGAAATTCATGGCATTTCTATAAAATGCTCATTAACTGCTCAGTCCTTCACCCACTGATATCAGTGATATAATTCAGGTTCTATCTTATCTGCTGGTCCCTGCGAGGTCTTCTGGGCTGTGGCAGAATATTGCCATGTATTTTAAGTATCACTTTCCATAGAGATGGACTGTGTACAGAGGATGGAGCTGCACCACAGGGATCTAAGTGAATATTTAGCAAGCTATTGGGTGAAATGGACACTGGCAGAGAATGGAAAGGGAGGTAAGAGACTTTTGTACGCAGGGAAAATGTTAACACTGTAATACTTCCCTGGCCCCACTATGTCACCTCAGATGCCCTTCATACACATTATGTATTTCTCCCCCAGTTTCTTACCCTTGCCTTCCATGTCTTCTCCCCATACTTTCAGTTCTAGTATCCCTTCTATGTTACTGGTCCTTTCTGCTCCTCTTTCTCTGTCTATTGGTCAGTCCTCTGGCTATTCCTCCCCTCCCTGCACATGCTCAGGCTGTGAAGAATGACTCCATGACACAATGCTATGTTCCCAGTCCTGTACCCCCAGCTCAGCTCTCTTCTGGTCACATGCTGCTCTGAGCACTGTCCCTTGTAGTCCATGGCCTCAACCACTTACATTTCTCACACTGGCCTCCCCCCTCATCAAAATTCTGTCTGAGCCTCCTATTTGGCATGATTTTAAGTGCAGCTGATACCTGTGAGTATTGTTCATTACACTCTTAGGCTGTGTCCACACATACATCATTATTTCAAAATAAAGTCCTTATTTCAAAATAAGTTAATTCAAATTAAGAAAATGTTAATTCAAATGAAGGGAAAGCCTGCTTTTGAAACAGCTGTTATTTCAAAATGGTTATTTCAAAATAAGGCCGTTTGGACATGTTTCAAAACAGTTGTTTCGAAACAATGGTGTTGTTTCAAAACATGTCCAAACGGCGTTATTTCAAAATAACCATTTCAAAATAACAGCCTTTTCGAAATGAATGGAGTTTAAGCTGTTTCAAAATGACAGTCCTTATTTCAAAATGACAGAGCCTCTCATTTCAAAAGAAGAAAATGTCATGTGGACGTTCAGTTTTTTATTTCGAAACAACCAGTGTTGTTTCAAAATAAAAGACTTGTGTGGACATACCCTAAGAACAGCTAGTTATATCTTTTTCCTTAAAATTTTAAAAAGTTTGCTCCTCAGTCTGGCCAATCAGATAAACAAAAGACAAGTTTTGAGGCCAAGCTTATGTTAGAGATATTATGCATCAAAACAGGATTAGCAAAAGCATACACTACACCTACATTTCCAATCAGCTAGAACAACTTGAAAAATCTCCCCCTGAATTTCACCAAACTTCCCCCAAAAATTCCACCCTGGGATAAGATGTGATATGTAAAAAATGTCAGGAAGATCAGTTTCTTCTGGGAGATGCTGGGGTGAAGGTTTCAGTTCACACTTATAATGAGAAGCAAATCTTGAGGGGAAAAGTATGTTAGGTAAGCAGGCAGCAAGAAGAAGCTCACATTAACATTTCATGTGCCATACCTATTCAGTGGGTAACTAGACTTTGGTCTCCAAGGCTGTCAGTCAAGTGCTAAATTTTCAATGGCAACACATACTTTTAAGCAAGACTTCCATTTGATAACTTCTTACTCAAAATTACAGACATACCTCTACAATCAGATAATACTAGGAGGTTCTTTCTGACAGATAGCTTGGGAAGTTTATGCCGGCTCTCTTTGCCCACACCTAGCTAAGTTGTGGTTTCCTAACTCTACGTATCTCGAAAAACCAGTCTCTGAGAAACAAACATTCTGTAATCATGGGTGGGATGTACATGTCATATGAGAAGCATAGTCTAGTGGTTAAAGCACATGACTGATTAACAAAAGAGCTTGTCAAGCAAACTACCCATCTGTGCTGTGCTACATGACAGCTGCAAATTGTATATATTAACATTTGTGACTTTTTTTTGGGGGAGCATTTTTTAACAACTCTTTCCTAATTGTAAAAACCATTGAATTCTTTTAACTTGAATGGTACTACTCAGCATATGCTAAAATAACCACAAACAAATAACCACCTGGAATTTATATGCTATCAACCTTCCTAGGTTTTCATAAAATCTGAAATAGTACCCTACTGTGGTACCTAGAGAATGTTATTTATATTATTCAAGAGTAAAAGTTCATGTTGACAGGTGCCCTTGTAGTGCTGTCTATCCAGTTTGTTCAAATGGCCTCATTACTTTAGTGCTGTGTTTGAGTGGGGGAACTGGGGAAGTATATTTATTGGAAATAAATGGAATGATGTTTTCAGAAAGTACTTTTGACTTATGCAAACCCAGGGGGCTTGAGTTGGCAGAGAATGGGTGGACTTAATAGCAGAGATAGATATCAGACTGACTCAGAACGATTAATCAGGATCCTTGACAGGATGGAGAAATATAAACTGATACAACAGCCTTCCTTCGATCCAGTCAAAATATGTATTTTTCGTGCCCTTGTGTTTATTTAATGTTGGTGAGAGGTGCTGGATTGACAGCCCTGAATTCTGATGCTCTCTTTTCAGAACCGGTACAGCACAAGTCGCATTCTGATTTGCAAGGCTATGTCTACACTATAAAAGCTAAGTTGACTTTATAAAGTTGACTTAATAAAGTCTACTTGAAGTCAACTTTAAGTAGACCTTATTAAGTTGACTTAGTGAGTCCACACTGTATTAAGTCGATTTTATAAAGTCGACTTACATGGCCACACTGCACTAAGTTGACTTTAATGTCCACATTGTGTTAGGTCAACTTAATAAAGTTGAATTAAGGAAGCCCTTAAGTCAACTTAATCAACTCCAAATGTGGACAGGGCTCTGCTTAAGTCAATTTAAGCCTCTTTAAGGTGACTTAAGCCCAGAGTGTAGACATAGCCACTCTTAGGAGTGACGTACGACAATCTTTGATTCACTTCATCATCAGCTTCTCAGCTGGGACAACTCTCAAAGGTGTTCAGAATAACCAGTGATAAAAAATGGATTGTGGGGTTGTAAATGTGGGAAATGGGTTGATACCACCAAACTCACTTCACATTGGACCCCAAACTTTATATTTGGCAAGTGACATATTTGTTTTAGTGATTAGGGAAAGCTTGGTATTTTAACTGAACTTTAGACATTTAAGAGGGAACAGGAACAGAGTATAGTATAGATCCTTTTATAACCAATTCTGCTGATTTACATACATGAACTTCTCAGTGAGAATCCTTATTCCAAAACTCATAGAGAATGAAGAAAGCCCTGCAAAGAAAAGGAACCAGGATCTCACCTATTACCCTTACAAAAGAAATGAAGATGAAGATGAAAAATCAGATTTTGGAATTCAAGAATCCCACTGCTGACACATTCACAGCTAAAGAACAGCTTCTCGCAGAGAAGAGGAAGCCTAAAATCAATTTCTGGATCAAACTAAACTGAATCTGAACATGTTTCCATTTGGATCAGTTCCACTGAACATTTCTTCTCCCCCATTTCAAAATCCAAAATGCTGCCCTGTAGTAACCCTTGGGGAGGAAGGGGTTAACACTCTGGTCAGTGAGTCCCAGGACAGCCAATAGGAACGAAGCACAGGTTTTTGAATGGTGACAGCAGCCTGGCCTGTTCCTGTTTGGATGCAGCAGAGCTCCTGGAAGGATCAGGAGGAGGCCAGAGGGGCCTGAGGAAGAATCCAGCAACATCCTTACCAGAAATAAGTTAAGTTTGGTACTGACCAGGCATGAGTAGAACAGGGAATGTTTATTTAGACGTGGTCAGGGTATTTTCTTTGTTTTTGGCTTGTTTTTTGGATATCTCTGTGCTGAGCACATGTACCCCCCCTCCGCTACTACCCTGTAACTACCTAAGTTAATTCCCAGAGAAGCAACTCTCTGTGTTTATTATCTGTTCTTTTTGATTAAAGAGTTTACCTTTTAAGTAAGTTCTGGTTCTGTGTCCTGGAAGGCAAGAGGTTTGTGTGCACATGCCTTAGACTGCACAGGCAGCTACTAGAGGGAACCCTGTTCCAGTTCCAGCTCATATTGCAGCTGGGGTCTAGTCACTTTTCTGAGAGAGGAATAAACAGGATTGCAAGTACCTCACAGGGAGGATTCCCAAGTGCGCCTTCCTGGGTCTCAGGAGGTTTTTTGCATTTGGGTGGTGGCAGCGATACCACTCCAAGGCCAGGAATTGGAGGCCTTGGAGACTTTTAAGAGCAGGTTTTAAGGCCAGTGGCTTTTAAGGCCTGTTGCAGGCCCCCACTTTCTGCACTCAGAGTGCCAGAGTGGGGAAAAAGCCTTGACATGCCCTATCTTTGTTTTAAACCATCTTGCATGGAAAATCTGCCAGGGTGACTCTTATCTTCAAATGATGCAAGCTGAAGAGCTTCTCTAGGTTCAGTTGGAACAGTTTATTCTGGGGCCACCTGTGCTGTCAGAAGACATAGGGTATATGAGATTTGAAAACAGTGGCTGGTTTCAGGAGCTGACTTCTCAAGATAGACATAGTAAGCACTAGATGTTGCAGTGAGAAGGAGAACTACAAAGCAACCATTTGAAGATCCCTGATCCTGTGGATAGTTTTCCCTTTGCCTATTCTTAGTATACTCAGAAAGATAACTGAAGCATACTATGCTTTGATCATACCCATTCCAGGAGGAGTATCATAGAGCTATATCAGTTCTCTGCCAGACATGGATTTTCTGCTTAGAGCAGCTTTCTAGTTGGTTAAAACAAGACTGATGGATTATCACTAAACATGGAAGTCAAGAAGGGTGAATCTAAGTGAATCTGTTGGGGTTGGGAAAGGGAAGGTTTATGACAGGGACCTATCTAGCTTGCAGAGGTAGAAAGTTAAGGATGAGGTCCACTGAAGAACAGTGTGACAAAGAGGAACACATCTGAACTCTATGAAACATCTTCAGACCTCTGGAGCACCAGCAATTTATCTATTAGTAACTAGAGCACACAGAGGTACTTGACAGAGATGGAATAGGAAGAATGTAGGGGAAGGAGAAAGATCTTTAATGTGTATTTTCTTTTATTGTTCTTTCCTTTCCTACATTCTTATTAGGAGATTAATAAAGTCATTTGGCAGATGGAGCACAATCCAGGCACTAGAAACCTTTCTGAGTAAATCTTTATTAACTGTAATTATGCCTACAGGTGAGGCAATAGCTAAGCAACTCAAGTTTCCCTGCTGTTTAATTTAATCAAAGGAGTCGTGCATGCTTTAACAAGTCCTTTTAGAAAAGGACAAAGATAATTTCTCTCTATTATTGAGTTACATAGAACACAATGAATCCATTACACAGCATTTAATATACACCAAGAGTATATGAGAAGCGAAAGCAAAAAAAAAAAAAAAAAAAAAAAAAGGAGGGAATTAATAAAGCTAGATAAGGCTTTATGGTTCTAAGTCTGGAATTTTGCACTGTCCTCTCACATTTGCTTTTGCAATTAAACAACCTTTATGAACCTCACCAAGTGGTCAAAACAATCAGTGCTGAATTTAATAAGAATGAAGACAAACTTGACTGCTTACTACTTGCAGTGTTTTAGTAAGCTTACAGTATGTTATACTAATAATAGTTAAAGATGAACCATAACCCACATTCTGGATCATAAATTCCACAAACTTTGGTGGGAAAGCAACGGGAATTTAGATCCAGATTTCATCAGTTCTATAATGGGCCCAAACCCCCACGAAACCCTAGACTTTGGAGACCTTCAAGTCTGAACCCAAATATTTGTTCCCTGTGTAGATGCTTTTAGACTGCAAGGAAGTCACCCTTACCTTTCCATCTGTTAAGCTAAATAAACTGAGCTCCTTGAATCTAGCATTAGAAGCAAGATTTTCTATTTTTTAATCATGCTCATAACTCTTCCCTGAATTTTCTCCAATTTATCAATATCCTTGTGGAATTGTCAATACCAGAATTGATGCAGTGTTCCAGTACAGTCCTACCAGAGCCAGCTACAAAGGAAGAATAACCTCCGTGTTCCTACCTGAGATTCCCCTTTACACATCCAAGGATATCATTGGCCCTTTTGCCCACAGCATCACATTGTGAGTTCACCGGAGTTAATGAATGCCACTGAGCATAAGGATAAAGAAACCAATAAAGGAAAAAGCTTCTGAAAAGTGGTCTTCAGTCCTGTATGTTACTTAGTGTAATCTGAACTGTATTCTTCTGCCACCTTCCTATGCCATTTGTGTGTTTTCAGATGAGTACATTCCTATTACTATTTCTGCTACAATAGTGCATAAGACACCTCAATCTCAAATGGAACCCCACTGTACTAGACAGTATAGGTACACATGGAAAGTCCCCATCTCAGAG
This sequence comes from Podocnemis expansa, assembly GCA_007922195.1. Classification (NCBI taxonomy): domain Eukaryota; kingdom Metazoa; phylum Chordata; order Testudines; family Podocnemididae; genus Podocnemis; species Podocnemis expansa. The sequence goes on from ML682018.1 coordinate 22,381,241, forward strand.
CTCTTACAAGTTATACAGACCATGCCAAGGGTGAGAGTTTACAGTTTAAGCAGAAGACAGAAAAAGACAGGTGAAGTAACTTGCCTGAAGTGACAGCATGTTAGTTCCAAAGCCAGGAACAGAAACAACATCTCCTGCCTTGTCCATGGCGCATTTCTATTGTCCCAGGGTCTGGTATATAATCAAGCCCCCTGATATCCCAAACTGACCTATTCTTGTATGCAAGGCTCTTTGAATTCAATAGGCTTTGGCTCAAGAGCCAAACTAGAAAATCCTGATGTTAAATGCCAGTTTGGTCACTTATTAGCTCATCCAGGGGTCAGTGCAGGATTAGCCCCTCCAGAACACTCCAGGGAAGTGTCTTAAATGGTTTTTAAAACTCCAAAGAGATGGCACAGCTACAATGTCCCCTGGCAGACTGTTTCACAACTGATCTTCAGAAAGCTTTTACCCAGTATTTGTGTAAAATGTTTCCCTTTTTAAATGTTATCTCTATCATACTTGGGTGTATCACACTAAATAATTCTTCTCATTACTTCAATGTTTACAAACATTCAGAGATTGTAGACTCTTATCATGTCTCTCCTTAGTCATTGTTTAGCCAAGCTGTACATATTTAGACCCTTTAACTTTTCGTCTGAAGCCAGGCCCTTCAGCTCTCTGATTATATTTACTGCTTTCCATGAAAACTCACACTAATTTGCTTATCTTTTTGGCAATGCAGTGCCTAGAACAGCACTCCACATTTCACTGAAATTCATCATCCAAAAACCAAACCTGCTTCTCATTTCTCTCCATTCACCTTCCACAGTATTCCCCAAGCTATCTTTGTTTATATCATCCAAATATCAGGGAACCCTCCTGCTTCCTGAAAAAGTATCAGGAAACAACCATGCACCAGTTTCCACCAGAAATCTACATGGTGGATTTTCAAAAAGGTTCCTCATAACAATCTTAATCAGGGCAAAGTGTTCCTAAAAGCTTATCTCCCCTTTAGTCATCTAAAGAAGTGGCCAGATTTTCAGGAGTACCCACGAGTTCCCACAGTGACATTTGTAACCAGATTTTCAAAAGCACTCAATGCACTATTAGGGAGAAGAAGAAGAAAAAAAGCCCTGGCTATTCATGTAGGTGTCTAAATGCAAGCTGGAATCTTTGGAAAAATGTGACCCTCTTTCTGTGTCCAGGACTTGACAACCTAGTATGTAGTGGGAACTGTCTGATCTAGTTGGTGGGCTTGAAGCACCTTCATTCACCCAATCCACTGACAGCACCTACAGAAGTTATATTGTGAAGGATATTTTTAGTGGACTCATGCATGCCCAGGGGTTAAAATAAGAGAGCAGATGACAGAAGGAACATAGCTTATCCTGTGAAAGCAAAAAGGAGTACTCAACCTCCCTGGCTGGTGCTGCCAAAGAAGTAAGTCCCAAAGGGGTAGTCCTAATTCATTTTGATCCACTGGCCATAATGAAGTTCAATTCTTTGGTTACCTCAGACCTCAGCCTCAAGCAGCCTTGTGATTGGCCTTCCCCTGTGTGACTAACAAGGGGCAAGGGCTGACCTAGGTAGAGAAGGCCTTAAAAGCAGCTTGAGCAACCAGGGGACTGCAAAGAGGGGAGTTTGGGGAAGAGTTTGGTGAAGCCATGATGAAGAGGAGCTGCACTGCTTCTGCCAGTGCCCCTTCTGTTTCCATTGCCTCTGTTTGTAGCCAGACAGACTGTTTGACCATGGATATCTCTACCCAGATCCTGGTATGGACTTGCAAGGACTGTGGCCTTCATTTTTCTGCCATTGATGATCAGGCTAGAGAGATGAATCTATGCGATAGATGGCTTCTGGTGGCATCTCTCAGGAAACAGGTAGGAGAGTTACAGGAGGAGGTGTCGCAACTCAGGGGTATCCATGCCCTGGAAAAGTTCCTTGACAGTGTCCATGAGGAGACGTGGAAGGAGGAGGTCCCTATCCCAGTGCCAAGGGCTACTGCCACAGCTCTGGAGATGGATGGGATGCCTATGGCAGAGGGAGGATACTGGCAGCTGGTCACCTCTGGCAGCAGACAGTGCTCCACACCTGCTCATGTCCCACCCTCCATTGTTGTGAGGAACCGTTATGCGGCACTAGAGACAATGCAGGAGGTAGAGGAGATGCCGTGAACCCCAGAGGCTGGGGAGATCACAGCCATCTCACCTAAGAGGAAACATAGGGTTGTGGTGATTGGGGACTCACTCCTGAGAGGAATGGAGGCACCCATCTGTAGCCCTGACAAGGCCTCTAGGGAGGTATGCTGCCTGCCAGGTGCCTGTATCCAAGACGTTACGGAGGGATTGTCAAAAATCATCCACCCCTCGGACTATTACCCCATGCTTCTTATCCCTGTGGGTACCAATGATACTGCGAGAGGTGATCCTTGGCAGATCAAACGTGACTACACAGCTCTGGGAAAGCGGGTGAAGGAGTTCGGAGCACAGGTGGTGTTCTCATCAATCCTTCCAGTCAAGGCTAGAGGCCTGAGGAGAAACGGATGCATCCTAAAGGTGAATGCCTGGCTGTGAAGATGGTGTGGTCAGGAGGGATTTGGCTTCCTTGACCATGGAGTACTGTTTCAGGAAGGAGGATTGATAGGCAGAGATGGCCTTCATCTGTCCAGGAAGGGGAAGAGCATATTTGAGCACAGACTGGCTGACCTAGTGAGGAGGGCTTTAAACTAGGTTCAACGGGGGAAGGAGACCAAAGCCCACAGGTAAGTGGCAATGTGGGAGATCTGGGGGAAGAGATGGAACTTGGGGGGTGCTGGAACTGTAACACCAGGAATAAAAGAGAAGGTAGTTGGAACATGGGGGGGGGGTTCAAATAATTGTCTTAAGTGTTCTACTGAAGCCTCAATACGTGAGGAGAGTGGCGGAGGACAACTCCAAGAAAAAATGCAGAAGGTATATGTAATAGAATTGAAAATCAAAATGACAAAGTAGGGAAATCGGCCGGGTATCTTAGGTGCCTATACACAAATGCGAGGAGCCTGGGAAATAAGCAGGAAGAATTGGTAGTACTAGCACAGACAAGGAACTATGATATCATAGGAATAACGGAGACGTGGTGGGATAGTCTGCATGACTGGAGCTCTGCCATGGATGGGTATAAACTGTTCAGGAAAGACAGGCAGGGAAGAAGAGGGGGAGGAGTAGCACTATATGTAAAAGAGCTCTATGACTGCTCAGAGCTCCATTATGGAAGTGGAAGCGTGCCAATAGAAAGTGTGTGGGTTACATTGAGAGGGGAAAGCAACAAGGGGGATGTTGTGCTGGGTGTCTGCTATAGACCACCAGCCCAGAAGCCGGAGGTAGATGAGGTGTTCTATGGACAACTAGCGGAAGCTTCTAGATCACAGGCCCTGGTGCTCATGGGGGACTTCAAATACCCTGACATCTGCTGGGAGGACAATACAGCAGTGCATGGGCAATCCAGGAAGTTTTTAGAGAGTGTTGGGGACACCTTTCTGGTACAAATGCTGGAGGAACCAACTAGGGGCCTTGCACTGCTCAACCTGCTGCTCACAAACAGGGAAGAATTGATCAGGGAGGTAGATGTAAATGGCAAACTAGGCAGTCGTGACCATGACATGGTTGAGTTCAGGATGCTGATTAAAGGAAGGAAGGAAAGAAGCAAAACACAAACCCTGGACTTGATAAAAGCACATTTTGGCTCTCTCAGGGAACTGACGGGGAGGATCCCTTGGGAAGCTAATCTGAAGGGGAAAGGAGTCCAAGAAAGTGGGTTATATTTTAAAGAAACCCTGCTAAGGGCACAGGAAGTTGCCATTCCAATGAGGAGAAAGAACAGCAAACATGTGAGGCAGCCTGAATGGCTTACCAGAGAACTCTGCTCTGAGCTTAAACATAAAAAGGAAGTTTACAGGAAGTGGAGGCTTGGTCAGATGACTAAGGAGGCATGTACAGATATTGCTAGGGACTGCAGGGATCAATTCAGAAAGGCCAAAGGACAAATGGAGTTCCGGCTAGCGAGGGATGTAAAGGATAACAAGAAGGGGTTGTATAAGTATGTTAATAACAAGAAGAGGATCAGGGATGGTGTAGGTCCCTTACTGAATGGGGCAGGCATCCCTCATGACAGAGGATGGGGGAAAAGCTGAAGTGCTCAATGCTTTTTTTGCTTCAGTTTTCACAGGCAGGGTCAGCTCCCAGCCCACTACACTGGGTATGGCAGATTGGAGAGAAGAAGAGAGGCCCTTGGTGACGGAAGGTCAGGTTAAGGAAGCTGGATGTGCACAGGTCCATGGGGCCGGATGAACTGCATCCAAGGGTGCTAAGGGAATTGGCTGATGAGATAGCAGCAGCACTGGCAATTATCTTTCAAAACTCATGGAGAATGGGGGAGGTGCGAGAGGATTGGAAAAAAACAAATATAGTACCTATTTTCAAGAAAGGGAAAAAGGAGGATCCGGGGAACTACAGACCTGTCAGCCTCACCTCAATCCCTGGAAAAATTATGGAGCAGGTTCTCAAAGAATCCATCCTAAAATACTTAGAGGAAAATAAAGTGATCAGGAACAGTCAGCATAGATTCACCAAGGGTAAATCATGTCTGGCCAATCTCATTTCCTTCTATGATCAGATGACTGGTTTTCTGGATGCAGGAAGAACCGTTGATGTGATATACCTCGACTTTAGCAAGGCTTTTGATACAGTTCCCCACAGCATTCTCATTGGGAAACTAAGGAAGTATGGGTTGGATAGGTGGACTATAGGGTGGATAGAAAACTGGCTAGATCAACGGTTTCAGAGTGTAGGAATCAATGGTTCCATGTCTAGCTGGCAACCAGTAATGAGTGGTGTGCCCGAGGGGTCAGTCCTGGGGCTGGTTCTGTTCAACATTTTCATCAATGATCTGGATGATGGAATAGACTGCACGCTCAGTAAGTTTGCGGATGACACCAAGCTGGGGAGAACAGTAGACACATTGGAGGTCAAGGAGAGGATTCAGGGAGACCTAGATAAATTGGAACAGTGGTCCAATAGAAATCTTATGAGGTTCAATAAGGACAAGTGTAAAATCCTGCACTTGGGATGGAAAAACCCCATGCACCGCTACAGGCTGGGGAACATTCAGCTGGGTAGCAGCAGCGTAGAAAAGGACCTGGGAGTCATGGTGGATGGGAAGCTAGATATGAGTCAGCAGTGTGCTCTTGCGGCCAAAAAGGCCAATGGCATACTGGGCTGCATCAAAAGAAGTATTAACAGCAGGTCAAGGGATGTGATCATTCCCCTCTATTCTGCACTGGTAAGGCCACATCTAGAATACTGTGTTCAGTTTTGGGCTCCCCACTACAAAAAGGACAGGAACATGCTAGAGAGAGTTCAGAGGAGGGCAACCAAAATGATTAGAGGGCTGGAGCACAAGCCCTATGAGGAAAGACTGAAAGCATTAGGCTTATTTAGTCTGCAGAAGAGAAGATTGAGGGGGGATTTGATAGCAACCTTCAACTACTTGAAGGGATGCTCCAAGGTGGATGGAGCTTGACTATTCTCGGTAGTAACGGAGGAGAGAACGAGGAGCAATGGTCTCAAGATACAGTTAGGGAGGTCGAGGCTGGATATTAGGAAAAACTTTTTTACTAGGTGAGTGGTAAAGCATTGGAATGAGCTGCCTAGGGAGGTGGTGGAATCTCCATCTTTGGAGGTGTTTAAGGCCCAGCTGGACAAAACCATGACTGGAACAGTTTAGTGGGAGTGGTCCTGCCTCTGGCAGGGGGTTGGACTAGATGACCTCATGAAGTCCCTTTCAACCCTCTGATTCTATGGCTGTGTTCACACAGCACTCTTATTTCGAAACAACAGAGGTTGTTTTGAAATAAGAAATACCCTGTTCACATGATGCAGGGTTGTTTCGAAACAACGGCACCCGTTGTTTCAAAACAGCGGCATTGTTTCGAAACAACTTAAACCCCATGTGAGGTCGAAACAATGTTGTTTCAAAATGATTGTTTCGAAACAACAGTGACTTGTTTCGAAGTAACCGTTGCCTGAAACTGCTATTTCGCTTTGAGGTTTTTCCTTAATTCGAATTAACAAACTGTTAATTCGAATTAAGTTATTTCGAATACGGCATTATTTCGATACAAGTTGTTTCGACACAACTTGTATTGAAATAATGCCTGTGTGTGAACACAGCCTATGATTCTAAGAACCGGAAAAGGCACTTCAAAGGGATAGTTGGGTTAGTCTAGTTCAGCAAAACAAACAAGGAATCTAACGGCACTTTTAAAGTCTAAAATTTATGTATCACTTGAGCTTTCATGGGAGAAAATTCCACTTCATCAGAAGGTTGAAGATGGGGAACATAAGCATCTGACGAAGTGGGATTTTCTCCCATGAAAGCTCATGCAGTAAATAAATTTTAGTCTTCAAAAGTACCACCAGACTCTTTGTTGTTCTAAAGAAATAAACTCCTCCTCTCTCTCCCCCAAATCAATTCACTTTAATCATTACTCCTGTAGCAGCTAGTTTCTGTTTACTTTGCTGTTCCCAGCCACAGCCAAGACAAGGTGTGCAAGGAAGTTGGACAATGGTAACATCACTGGTTTATTATTAGAACTGGGTAGGAAATAATTGTCTCATCCCATTAGAATTTACATGGCTTTGAAATTTTTCATCTTCCCAAATCAGAATGAAGAAGCCTAAATCTTGAAAATGTTCCTGACCTCAAAAGGCAGATAAATAAATATAATAAATTCAAATTAGGCGATTCAATATGTTCTGTTTTGATCATTTCAAAAGGTTTCATTTTGATGTACACCTTTTATATTGCTTAATTCAGGGCCATGAGCAGGGCAGCACGAGGCCTGCACTGCTGTCCCCCATGGCTGCGCTGTGCCCCACGTCCAGACTGAAGGCAGCAGGGAAGGGAGGGGCAGTAGCGCAGCGCTGGCCTCTGCTCCAGGTTGACTCTTCCCCACCCCCAGGGCAGGGAACAGCCAGCCTGGGGTGGAGCAGGCCAGCCCAGAGGCCAGACTTTGCTCTCCCATTCCTCCCCTGCCCTGGCTGTTCCTCCCTAGGGGTGGGGAGGGCTGGCCCAGAGGAAGGGCAGGAGAGGATAACGCAGCTCCCAGACCATCCCACTCCACCCCCCAGTTCAGAGGAGGGACCGGAGTGCAGGGCCATCTCGCAACCCCAGCACAGGGACGGGGGCCCACATAGGTCAATTGGCTCTGGATACTGCACCCCCTGGGGACAGCCCGACCTTAGTTACATTTTTTAAAGTAATTTTGAACCAAAAATAGAACTTTTAATTTTGAAAATATCAAAATGGGATGATCTGACAACTTTAAAACTTTTTTCCTACTTTTTTAAATTGAGAAGTACATCAAAAATGATTTATTTTTTTTTTGGTGGCACAAAAGTTTGATTTTGATGAAATGGCATTTTCTAACTGAAAAAAGACTGCTTTGAAAAATTCCAAGCCATCTCTACTGTAGAGATTCCTTAGCTAAATGTCTAGAATGTTATTTTTAAAAGTACATCATTTATGAATTTATAGGCATTTGGCATTTACAAACAAATCACAAAACAAAACCCATGTACAGAGTCTCTTATTTCCCTCTGCTTCTGTTTATGAAAGGAGCTTGGCATGCACCTATACAGCTGAGGAAGGGTTTACACAGAATTCTCCCTGTATATAGCCATGGTCCAAGTACCTGCAAACAGTCCGTGTGAGTCAAATTTGGGTAACTTCCAAATACGTACTGTGAGTTGTGAATGAGAAATGGGGGGATGTTCCCAAAGCTCATTCTGAATGAATACCCTTATCTATGCACTGCAGGAAGCCAGAGTGGGGTAGACGGTGACATAAAAGATAAGAGTTTGTCCATGATGGCCTGTGTCTCAAGCACTTTCACTAAGGGCTATAGGTTCAGTGGCCTGAACCTCTGGCTCCAATAGAATTCTGGGTTACCTCTGCATATTTCGAACACTTGGTGTCAATAATCCCTCTTTTAAAAAAGTCAGCATTTTAAATTTATGGATTTTAGAGTTTCACATTTGTCATTGAGGTATCTAACCCCATAAAAATCTCCTATTATAGCAAAACCTTCTTCACCTTTCCTTCCCTCTACCCCCCGCCCAGTTTACAAATGCTGATCATTTTCTGGGTTGGGAAAAAAAAATCTTTGTTGGCTGGAATTTTCCACAGTTGTACTGTGCCCAGAGGATCTTGTGTGTGTGCAACTTTTAGAGTTCTGGAATAGTTTTTATTCTGTGTCTGAGAATGAGTGGGTGAGTGTATATGTACCTATATAGACAGAAAGATGTACACAGTTACTTATCTAGCTCTATATCTAAACATTGCCATCAGGTGATTCAAGTGATATCTTAATAATCCAAGCAACAGCTCTGGAAATGCCTAGGTTTGTTGGAATTCAGGTGTCATATCCTACTATGAATGAGACTCAGCCATTCATCCTTATTAAATAGACACAAATGATTTTCTTGCATTTTACTGGAATGTGTAAATATAGATATGAACAATATTTTTAAATTTGTGATCCTGTATGGTGTGTGTGTACATGTTAAGACTTAAACTATTAAATGCCTCACCACCTTCTGTGATAAGCACAATTGTGTCAGCATTTTTTAATTGACTGCAGCCTTGCAGATTAGAATTTTAAAAAGCTAGCTGCCTGATTTGCCACACAATTATTAATTGTTTCACCTACAATTTATTCATAGCCACAATTGGCTGGACATGAGAACCTAAAGATCCTATTCCATTTTTTGAAAGTTTAGGAGTTTGTCCAAGTAGCCTGCTCAGTCTGTGTTTCTACAGACAACATGCTGGGCACCAGCTGATCATTTGGGTTCCAGTTCTCCTTGATGAAAATAATGTAATTACAAGATTTTGTATTAATTAATTTATTATATCTAGATCTAGATCTATCTATCTAGATATAGATATAGTTATAGAGATAGAGATAGATATAATTACAGTTTTGTTTGTGTCTGGGCAATTTATTTATCGGTTTTTACCGTAAACCCACCATGATAACAAACCACCTGATCCACATTTTTCATTTGAACCAGTTGCTGAAAATCAAGGCAGCTGTTCCAGACTAATATGGTTTGAAAGAAAAAATATCAGAGACCTTAATTTGCCACTGTATTGGCATCATACTTCACATAAGACAACACCAAAAAAATGTATCTTAGTCTGTGTGACAGATGTTTTTGCCTAAAGCTGTTCTCAGCAAGAATGCAGAACACCTTGTCAGATGCCAGATGATTTTTAGAAATGTATAATCTTAAGTAAAGAATGTAGACAAAGTGTTCTGATCATCTGTATAAGGGAGTGCATAAATCCTCCTTCCAAAGGGGTAGCCATGTTAGTCTAGTTCAGCAAAACAAACAAGGACCTGTGCCACTTAAAGACTAACAATTTATTGGTTTTTGAAGTGCCACAGGACTCCTTGTTTATAAACCCTCCTGTTATTAATTAGCTTAGGCTTGGAATTTGCAAGATTCCTGCACCTGTGGGCATCTGCTCTGTGGAGGTTTAGTCATTTTCTTCTGGGGCATTGAGGAGCAGATAAGTTTAAGGGTCTATTCTCAATTTATTTCTAATTTTAATTTATTCATGCGCTGCAACACATGGGGTGCAAAGACGTCCTCACAGCTGAGCATTACACCTTGTTAAGTGGATTGGAAAGTTATTCGAGAATGGAAGAGATTTAAAAAAAAAAAAAACAGTGACATCAGAAATCCAGTGTTATGGGGTTTTAAGTATCAGTCCATCTGCTCTGAAGATTCGCCCTTCAGCTCTACTGAGATCATATACTAAGTTAGGGGAATTTCAAGTAGAATTAACCTTCTGCTTCTTTGGTGTGCCAGCTGAGGGATTGTTTTTGCCTCACTGACAAGAGTTTTTGGTTTTCTGGAGTGCATTGTTCAAACATCTGTAGTGGATGCATAATGGAAACAACTATCTGGCCCTGAAAGTGAACAGGGGATGGTGTGGAGGCTGCTGTGGAAACCTTGTAAAAGTCCAGTCCAAGGATTTGGTTTCTTCTAAATAGAGAGAAGCTTTGGAGTTACTTGGTGACCCAAAGTAACAATTGAATTAAAAATTAGAAGGACAAGATAAAAAGCAAAGCTCATTGCTTATCTTCTTACTAAGTGAGGAAGGTCTGAGCCTGGTAGTAGAAGATATAGTTCATAAGTACTTGTTAGGGGTTCAAGTTAAATGCAAAAAAGAACAGGACAATCACACCTGTAACTAGCAATACTGCCCTTCATACCTATTCAAGAAAATATCTTAACACTGTATTCTGAAACCTACTCTTGCCATGTAGAATTGGTTTCTGACTTGTTTCAAAGTGAATTCAGCTATCATGATGAAGCTTCAACAGCTCTCAAGACTCAAGTCCTTCATTTAATCACACTGAGTTGCAACACAGGCAGTGCTGAATAGAGACATGCTGTGTCACACCAGTGTACCTCATCCCTGATCGAAAGGGAAAAGCTACATGGTTGAGAAGGTAACACAATCTCCACCATTTATGCCCTTGAACTTTCACAAACATTGAGTGAAATATCAGCTCGAACAGAAGACAATGGAAAATTACCACTGACAGAAGACAGCCAGGATTTCACTCATTGTCAATCAGTGCCAGTTGTGAGGCTCACTTTTACAGTGTAAACAAATCCCTCTGGACACTACACAGAGGCCCAGTTCAGAAGATGGACAGATTGCTGGTGTAGCATTTTGCATTTGGGGAGTTAGTACAAGCTGCATCTAAATAGGAGGGTTTGGTGATATGACAGACCCAGTTTCTTTTTTTTTTTTTTAAACCAATATAATTGTTTCTATACTAGGTCATTTGCCAGTATATTAATGGCATAGAGAATCATTTGTTAGCAAACTGTACTATCCTGGCAAAAGTTTCTAACCAGATATTCAAGCACAAACTCTCTTCATACAGTCCAGTATGCCTACAGGATCAACTTCCAGTGACTATGAAACAGCCAAATTCAGCCCAGTGACCTAGAAACAAATTACTTCATAGTCCATCACTAGTGCTATGAGCCATCTAGTCACCTGTTCTAACATATAATTCCCAATCCATAAGCATGGACAACTCTAGGGGCGTGTTCAAACAGGGCTTTTATTTCAAAACAACACTGGTTGTTTCAAAATAAAAGTCCCTGTGTCCAAACAACATTTACTTGCTTCGAAAGGAGGGAGCTCCTCGTTTCCAAACAAGAGCCCTCCTTTCGAAACAGCTTAAACCCACTTTGCTGTTGAAAGGAGGCTTATTTTGAAACCAGTGGTTTCGAAATAAGCCGTTTGGACATGTAATTTTGAAACAACCCTTGTTTCAAAATAACAAGGACCTTCCTCCCAGGGTGCATAGCACCCGGGGGGGGGGGGTCCCCCCCCCCCCCCCAGCACCCTGGCCAGGGATCAGCACCTTGGCCAGAGTGCTGAGTAGGGCATAGGGGGTCAGAGGGTGCCCCAGCCAGCATCCCCCCGCTTCCCCTTGCTGGGAGCAGGGGGGGACAGGAGCCTCAGCCCCCTTTGCCCACCCTACCCCCCCCGCAAGGGTAAGCTGTCTGGGGCTGCCCCCAAGCCCGGGGCGCCCCGCTCCCCAGGCTTTCTCCACCCCCTCAGCTTTCTCTGCCCCGCGCCCCCCCCCCCCC
>ML682018.1:22393045-22422282 GCA_007922195.1 Podocnemis expansa
CCCCCCCCCCCCCCCCCCCGCGCGGCTCCTGCCAGGCACGGGGAGGGCTTCCTCTGCCCCCCATGCGGCCCCTGCTGGGTGTGGGTGCGGCTTTCTCCACCCCACCCCCCGCGTGGCTCCTGCCAGGCATGGCCCCTGGAAGCCCCCCACACCGGGCAGAAGCTGCACGGGGGGTGGAGGAAGAACCCCCGTGCCCAGCAGGAGTCGCACAGGGGGGGCGAAGAAAGCCTCCCCGCACCCGGCAGGGGCTGCACAGGGGGGCGGAGAGTATGGGGGGGTGCGGGGAAAGCCCCCCTGCCCAAGGCCAGACCCATGGGGGGGGCAGGGGGATCCTCCCTGCCCCCTGCAGAGGTGGTGGGGGGGCAGGGGGAGCCGCCCTTCGCCCCTGGCCTCCCTCCCCCTCCCCTCTCCTATTTTGAAATAGCATGTCACACTGGACATGCTATTTCGATTCCCTCCTTTTCCCTTATTTCGAAAACACTTTTTTTTGTTATTTCGAAATAAGGTGTTTCAAAATAAGGATCTATTTCGAAACAGGCTTGTTTCGAAACAAGCACTTGTGTGTGAACATAGCCCAGGACTTGTCATCTTTGAGGGGAACACTTCTTCCATCATATCTACCACATTCTCCTGAAATACTCAGGGTTATCAGTAAGCATTATGCCTAGTTACCGCAGGTCAGCATGGTGATGTGTTGTGCAGAACTGCACACCATCATACTGACTGAGGGAACAGAGCCTATTTCCTTTTGCTTGCATCTTTTGCAACTCTGTTCCAGGAGCAGTTACTGAGGTGAGCTCACTAATAAAGGGGGAAATATATTAGCGACTATTATATGGATGACAGGACAGAGCTCCCAAGCCTGGTGGAGAAATTATTATTTCAAATGAATGAAATTGATGCCAAGTATGTGGTAACAGGAGGACATTGCCTTCAAAAAATATATGTTGGGGGTCAAAGCTAAGCTGTTATGTGTAAAGCAGTAGTAGAGAAATGGAGATACTTTGTTCAAATTCCTTTAACACTGTTTTCTGTAATTAAACATTTTCCCCCTGCTTTACACCGGAGGATGCCTCTGATCACATAAGCCCACATTAAGCATCCACCTTAAAACTAGCACAAAGGTGGAGGAACCAATCACTGGAAACTTTAAGCCCATGGGGTATGTCCACACAGGCTTCTTATTTCGAAACAACAGAGGTTGTTTCGAAATAAGAAGCGGCATGTCCACACGACGCACCATTATTTTGAAACTGTTAAACCTCGCATCTAATTGAAACAGCCGTTGTTTTGAAATGGTTGTTTCGAAACAACGGTGTTCGGACACGTTGTTTCGAAACAACATGTCCGAATGGCCTTGTTTTGAAATAACCATTTCAAAACAAGGGCTATTTCAAAAGCAGGCTTTCCCTTAATTCGAATTAACAAACTGTTAATTTGAATTAACTTATTTCAAAATAAGGACTTTATTTCAAAATAACTCATTTCAAAATGGGTTATTTTGAAATAATGATGTATGTGTGGACATAGCCTTGGAGATTAAACCGCAGTAGTATCCACCTTGCCATTTCTTCAGAAGCAAGAACACCTGAAATCCTGCCCTGACTGGATAGCTCATAAAAGATCCTGAGTGAAACCGGCACTGTCTCTACCCACATGCCACTTGTCTACACATCTGGCACAAAAGCACATTGAAATTGTTTTGAGCTTGAATTAGACACAAATACCCCTCTCATTATTCTCAGTCTCAGAATCAATGCCACCCAAAAGGGAAAATGTTGGTCTGAGGGAAGGACTCCTGTGTCAAAGGGCTGTGCTTGGGTTGTGGTATACCAAGAACTTTGTCAGAGGCATTTTTCAACAGAACTGCAGCAAACACAGCCCCCCCATAGAGCCAAGTTCTAAAGGGGCAGCCATGTTAGTCTAGTTCAGCAAAACGAGCAAGGAGTCCTGTGGCACTTCAAGACTAACAAATTTATTTATTGCATGAGCTTTCATGGGAGAAAATCCCACTTCATCAGATAGGGGAACTTTCAAGAGTCTTACAAAGTGGGATTTTCTCCCACGAAAGATCATGCAATAAGTAAGTCTGTTAGTCTTGAAGTGGCACAGGACTCCTTGCTTGTCTTGTCTATTATTTACCAAAGGTTCCCTGAAACAGAATCATGGGTTTAAAATGTGCATAGGACTTGGATTGCACAGGGCATTGGCCTTGGATTCATCACTAGGCAACCAGTTTAAATATGACAAAAGTCGTGGCTCTTTAGTGGATTACATGAAGTGAATTGCTGGTTTTAGTCCAATTTTGAAGAAACAGATACCAATGTCACCATTAATAGTCATACCAAGAGGCAGCTTAAATGACATGAAAACTGAAGTTTCTTTTCTCTTTGTTAGGTGAGCCTTTGGGCCAAGGTTGGTGGTGCTATATAGAGAACTTAATATCTGAAGCTAGTCTGCATTGCAAGAATACCAGAGTGGCTTTTGAAAGCAGGATCCAACAACTCTGAACTTCTAGTGCAACTTAGACTTCTTTTCTTCTAGGATAACTTCTCTGTACCAGACAAATGGATGCAAGGGAAGCTGTCAAAAAAAACCTGAACCTACCAAATAATCAAAAAGTAAAACAGTCAGATGGTCAAAAGTACTTAGTCATCTAATTCCCACTGATATCAATGGAAGTTAGGAGACTAAATACCTTTTTGGGCCTGGCCCAAACTTACTCTGAAGGAGACAGCTGGAAGGATGATTGATTAATAATAAAGTGGTTCATACTATAATACTTTTCAAAGAATTTCAGTGTACTTTACAAATACGAAGAAGGCAGTTCTCAGGAGTTCTGACTCTTAGTTCCCTTTTCTATTAAGTAGACAATACTATTTCTTCTCTCCTCTTAACCCCCAAATCACAGAGAATCATTGCAGACATACGGAGAAGCACAACGTCACTATTCATTCCTATCCATGGCTTGCTCTTCCATTACCCCCAAGCTGGTCATATCCCTGCATATGATGTCCCATCATCTGGTTAGCCTTGAGGTCAGATTGACCTTCAATCAATCAAATCATAGGGCTGGAAGGGACTTCATGAGATCATCGAGTCCAACCCCTTGGGAATTGAACCCAGGCCCTTCTGCATGTTAAGCAGAGGTGTTAGCCACTACAACCTTGATTGTATTTGCATTATATTCTTTGCATCCTGTCATCTGTCTTCTGCTGTGTCTCCACCATTGCAGCATTTTCAGTTGCGGCCAAGCCTGTACCCAGATTCCACATCTTACTCTATGTGTTCAACTAAAACAAGTTTAAGAATGTTTTTTCCTTATGCTTAACTTTTCAAAGGAAAGTTAACATTTCTATTAGATATGTAAATATTCATTTGTGGTACCATTAAAGGCTTATTTTTAAAGCCCAGCTATAGAATATTCTGAGAAACTGTGCCACTGAGTGAATTAAGAGAGAAAGCTGATAAGGGTAAACAAAGAAAATAAAATTTTGTGCTTACACTTGTAGGCTGATGTGGGTGTTTGCAACAATAGTTTTACCATGCTCCTGCAACCCACCTCAGAGATAACTCCTCAGATAGTGCTAGGAAGCTGGTTTAAAAACAATTGTCAGAAGCTTTGCACAATGGGGATATAGTAAATGATCACTGAAAATCTTTCCTGATTGTAATATAAATGACTACTTTTCCACAAACTGAAGTCAATTCCTTCTGTTCTCTAAAACTGCCTGGTTGCAAAGGTTTTAGTAGGGATTTGTTGTTCTCAAATACCGAATCCTAGAGGCTTTACATTCATCTCTGTGCCCTCACTGCGTGAGGGTCTATTTGGCAGCAAGGGTTAATGTCTATTAATGTTACTCAGGATGATAACATAGGGTATGTCTTTGATATCCAGGAAAACAGTGGTCACCAAGGATGCTGTTTATCATACATATTTAGTAAGAAGCCACATAGGTTTTGACAGACTGGGTCAGACAAGTGATCCATTTAGTCCAAGAGACCAGTCTCTGACCGTGGCCTGTGCTGATTGCATCAGAGGAAGGTGCAAGAAACTTTACAGTTAACAGTTATGGAATAAACCTGATTTTGTTTATTAACCCTAGCAGTTCATGATGGGCTTATTCCTGGAAGAACAAGGGTTCATTTATACTTTGTCTAAAGTACCTGGGTATTTTTATGATCCATATACATGCCTACTTTTTTGGAAACTACTTTCTTCACTTCTCTGATACCATGTAGCAAATGAGTGTCACAGATTAATGGTGTCTAAGTTTAAAAGTAACAAAAAACAAAAAGCCAAACTATTTAACCAGTTTTAGATTTGGTGATGGAAATTTGCATCTCTTTGGTTGCTGTCCTCACCCACAGATCTTCATATTTTTGTCATCTCCAGGCGGGATTACTATAAATGACTCCAGCTGGAGATACACCTTTATGAACCTGAGACAGAATGAAACACCTCTTCAGAGGTATTTCTAATAGGGAGCACATTATTCTGATGTACACTGGCTCCTAGCTGATTTCCAAGGGGAATTTAATGATAAGCAAAATATATTTTAGACAAAAGCAACAAAAATCCAGGGTGTTTTATACACATCATAGGTTGTGGCCACATGAGGGTTTTATTTTGAAACAACGACCATTGTTTCAAAATAAAACTGGCCATGTTTGGAAGACGTTTCTTTATTTCGAAATGATGGGACTCTGTCATTTTGAAATAATGTCTGTCATTTCAAAAAAATAAAACCTCACATGAAATCGAAATAGCCATTGTTTTGAAACAGTTGTTTCAAAACAATGCCGTTTGGATGCGTTGTTTCGAAACAACGGCTATTTTGATTCTAGTGTGGCTTGACCTGCTTCCTCCCAGGGTGCTCAGAGACCAGGAAGTGCCCTGCCAGCCTGGTGCCTTGTTCCTACAGGCAGTGAGCAGCATGGCCCAGGCTCAAGGTTGTTGGGGCACAGGGACAACACTGCGTACCTGTGTGGTCCCAGGAGGAGACCCTGTGCCTCCTGTGGATCTGGGGCAGGGAGGACATCTGGGCCAGGTTCTGGGCACGCCACAGAAATGTTGACGTGTACTGGGACATTGCTGTGGCCCTGTCTGCTGACAGCTATGAGCGCACCATGGAGCAGGTGTGCTCAAAAGTCTGAGGCAGAACTATGCCCAGACCAGGCAGCTCCAGGGGCCAGCTGCTGCCACCAGCTGCCCCTTCTTCAAAGAGCTGGATGCTTTTTTGGGCCAGGAGCCCAGTGGCCTCCCTTCCCAGCCGGTGGACTCCAGCGAGCCCCACACCTTGGCCACATCCCCTGAGGGAGCCCCTCAGAGCCTGAGGCTGCCCTCGATGTGGGCGAGACCAGCCAGCCCAGCAGTGCACCACTTGCCAGCCTGGACCTGATCCCTGCAGAGGAGGAAAGGGCCAGCAGCCCCAAAGAAGAGCCAGAGGGGGAAGCAGCTGCCCTGGAAGGCACATCAAGCCGGACATCAGGAATGCGTCTTTCCCTACAGGTGATTTCTGTTAGTTGTTAGCTACTGTGGGAATTGGGACTGTGATTGTGTGTTTGTGTGATTAGGGGCTGTTTGGATCATTGTTCCCTGCTCACCTTTGATCATCAGCTTCCATCAGCCTTGTGATCACTCTTCCCCTGTGTGTTTAATGAGGGGCAGGGGCTGACCTAGGCAGAGAAGGCCTTAAAAGCCAGTGCCTGAGCGACCATAAGGAGCTTGCAAACAGGGAGACTGTTAACAGGGGAGTTTGAGAGGGAGTTTGGGGAGGAGTTTGGTGATGCCACGATGGTGAAGAGGAGCTACACTGCTTGTGCCAGTGCCCCTTCTGTCTCCTCCACCTTTGCCTGTAGCCAGATAGCCATCCTGAGCATGGATATCTCTACCCAGATCCTGCTCTGGGCTTCCAGGGACTGCAGCCTGCAGTTCCCTGTCTCCAACGATCAGGCTGGGGTGATGAATAAATATGACAGTGTTTTCTGGTGGAATCTCTCAGGAGGCAGGTGGGAGAGTTACAGGAGGAGGTGTCTAGGTTAAGAAGTATCCACGCCCTGGAGAAGTTCCTCGATAGCATCCACAAGGAGAGATGCAGAGGAGGATACTCTCCAGGTGCTGAAGACTACTCCGGCACCACTGGAGAAGGATGGGATACCTATGGCAGAGGGAGGACACTGGTAGCTGGTTACCTCTGGCATCAGACAATGCTCCACCCCTGCTCCCATCCCTCCCTCCATTGTGGTGAAGAACCACTATGCAGCGCTAGAGACGATGGATGAGGTGGAACAGGAAATGCCATGCACCCCCGAGGCTGGGAGGATCACAGCCATTACAGCTAGGAGGAAACGTAGGATTGTGGTGGTTGGGGACTCGCTTCTGAGGGGGAAGGAGGCACTCATCTGTCGCCCTGACAAGGCCTCCCAAGAGGTATGCTGCCTGCCAGGTGCCCGCATCCAAGACATTGTCGAGAATCATCTGCCCCTCTGAATATTACTCCATGCTTCTCATCCATGTGGGAACAAATGATACTGTGAGAGGTGATCCTTGGCAGATCAAAGGTGACTACAGGGCTCTGGGAGCATGGGTGAAGGATTTCGGAGCACAGGTGGTGTTCTCCTCGATCCTTCTGGTCAAGGGTAGGGGCCTGAGTAGAGACAGATGCATCCTGGAGGTGAACACCTGTCTGCGAAGATGGTGTCGTTGGGAGGGCTTTGGCTTCCTTGGTCATGGAATGCTGTTCCAGGAGGAAGGACTGCTAGGCAGAGATGGACTCCATCTGTCAAGCAAGGGGAAGAGCATATTTGGACGTCAACTGGCTGACCTAGTGAGGAGGGCTTTAAACTAGGTTCAAAGGGGGAAGAAGACCAAAGCCCACACGTAAGTGACAATGTGGGAGACCTGGGGGAAGGGCTGGAACTAGGGGGGTGCTGGGACTGTAACACCAGGGATAAAAGACAAGGTGGTTGGAACATGGGAGGGGATCAAATAATTGTGTTAGATGTTCTAATGAAGCTTTAATACCTGAGGCAGGTATGAGAGGACAACGCCAGGAGAAAAATGCAAGGAAGTAGATGCAATAGAACTGAACATCGACACAGGAAAGTAGGGTAATAAGCCTGGTATCTTAGGTGGCTGTACATGAATGTGAGGAGCCTGGGAACCAAGCAGGAAGAATTGGTAGTACTGGCGCAAAGAAGGAACTATGATATAATTGGAATAACAGAGACATGGTGGGATACCTTGCATGACTGGAGCCCTGCCATGGATGGGTATAAGTTGTTCAGGAAGGACAGGCAGGGAAGAAAAGGGGGAGGAGTAGCGCTATATGTAAAAGAGCTCTATGACTGCTCAGAGCTCCATTATGGAAGTGGAACTGAGCCAGTTGAAAATCTGTGGGTTAAGCTTAGAAGGGAGAGCAACAAGGGGGATGTTGTGGTGGGTGTCTGCTATAGACCTCCAGACCAGAAGGAGGAGATGGATGAGGCATTCTATGGACAACTGGCAGAAGTTTCCAGATCACAGGCCCTGGTTCTCATGGGGGACTTCAATCACCCTGACATCTGCTGGGAGGCCAATACAGAAGTGCACAGGCAATCCAGGAAGTTTTTGGAGAGTGTTGAGGATAACTTCCTGATACAAATGCTGGAGGAACCAGCTAGGGGCCTTGCTTGACCTGCTGCTCACAAACAGAGAAGAATTGATTGGGGACATAGAAGTTAATGGCAACCTGGGCAGCAGTGACTATGAGATGATAGAGTTCAAGATGCTGAATAATGGAAAAAAAGGAAAGAAGCAAAATGCAGACCCTGGACTTCAGAAAAACAGATTTTGGCTCCCTCAGGGAACTGATAAGCAGGATTCCTTGGGAGGCTGATCTGAAGGGGAAAGGTGTCCAAGAGAGCTGGTTGCATTTTAAAGAAACCCTGCTAAGGGCACAGGAAGATACCATTCTGATGAGCAGGAAGAACAGCAAATGTGGAAAGTGCCCAGTGTGACTTAACAGAGAACTCTGCACTGAGCTAAAGCATAACAAGGAAGCTTACAGGAAGTGGAAGCTTGGACAGATGACTAAGGAGGCATATAAAGATATTGCTCAGGACTGCAGGGATAAAATCAGAAAGGCCAAAGGACAATTGGAGTTGTGGCTAGCAAGGGATGTGAAGGATAACAGGAAGGGGTTCTATAAGTATGTCAGTAACAAGAAGAGGAGCAGGGCTGGTGTAGGTCCCTTACTGAATAGCGCAGGTAGCCTCGTGATGAAGGATGAGGAAAAGGCTGAAGTGTTCAATGCTGTTTTTACTTCACTTTTCACAGGCAGGGCAGGCTCCCAGCCCACTACATTGGGCATTGCAGATTGGAGAGAAGAGGGGAGGCCCTTGGTGAGAGAAGGTCAGGTTAGGGACTACCTAAAGAAGTTGGATGTGCACAAGTCCAAGGGGCCAGATGACCTGCATCCGAGGGTGCTGAGGGAGCTGGCTGATGAGGTAGAAGTACCACTGGCGATTATCTCTGAAAACTAGTGGTGAATGGGGGAGGTGCCAGAGGAATGGAAAAAGGCAAATATAGTGCCTATCTTCAAGAAAGGAAAAAAGGAGGATCCAGGGAATTACAGACCTGTCAGCCTCACCTCAATCCCTGGAAAAATCATGGAACAGATTCTCAAAGAATCCATCCTGAAACACTTGGCGGAAAATAGGATGCGGGAAGAGCCATTGATGTGATATACCTTGACTTTAGCAAGGCTTTCGATACGGTTTCCCGCAGCATTCTCGTCAGCAAGTTAAGGAAGTATGGGTTGGATGTGTGGACTGTAAGGTGGATAGAGAACTGGCTAGATCAATGATTTCAGCGTGTAGGAATCAATGGCTCCGTGTCTAGTTGGCAACCAGTAATGAGTGGTGTGCCCCAGAGGTCGGTTCTGGGGCCAGTTCTGTTCAACATTTTCATTAATGATCTGGATGATGGGATTTATTGCACACTCAGTAAGTTTGCGGATGACACCAAGCTAGGGGGAACAGTAGACACGCTGGAGGACAGGGAGAAGATTCAGGAAGACCTTGACAAATTGGAACAGTGGGCCAATAGAAATCTCATGAGGCTCAACAAGGAGAAGTGCAAAGTCCTGCATTTGGGATGGAAAAAGCCCATGCACTGCTTCAGGCTGGGGAGCGATCAGCTAAGTAGCAGCACTGTAGAAAGGGACCTGGGGGTCCTGGTGGATGGGAGCCTAGATATGAATCAGCAGTGTGCTCTTGCTGCCAAAAAGGCCAATGGCATACTGGGCCGCATCAGAAGAAGCATTGCCAGCAGACTGAGGGATGTGGTCATTCCCCTCTATTCAGCACTGGTGAGGCCACATCTGGAATACTGTGTCCAGTTTTGGGCTGCCCACTACAAAAAGGACATGGACAAATTAGAAAGAGTCCAGTCGAGGGCAACAAAAATGATCAAGGGGCTGGAGCACAAGCCCTATGAAGAAAGACTGAAGGAACTAGGCTTATTTAGCCTCCATAAGAGAAGACTGAGGGGGGATTTGATAGCAACCTTCAACTACCTGAAGAGAGGGTCAAAGGAGGATGGAGTTTGGCTGTTCTCAGTAGTAATAGAGGATAGAACAAGGAGCAATGGTTTCAAGTTGCAGCTGGGGAGGTCGAGACTGGATATTAGGAAAAACTTTCTTACTAGGAGGGTGGTAAAGCATTGGAATGGGCTACCTAGGGAGATAGTGGAATCTCCGTCTTTGGGGATGGTTAAGGCCCAGCTCGATAAAACTCTAGCTGGAATAATTTAGTGGGAGTGGTCCTGCTTTTTTTGGCAGGGGGTTGGACTTGATGACCTCATGAGGTCCCTTCCAACCCTATGATTCCATGAATGCTAGTCGGTGAGTGTTCCCCCCCACAGGCAGGCAGGCCCAGGACTGCAAGGCATGGGTATTGAGGGGGGCATGGCCCTGGGATAGCAAGGCTTGGACCCGGGGGGGGGCACAGGCTTTCCCATAGATGCAGGTGGCAGGGAGGCCTGTGTTAGACAGGGTCCTGGGTCCAAGCAGAATGGGGATCCCTCAACACAGGGGTGGCACTAGGCAGACACGATAGTATGCAGGGTAGAGAGCCTGCAGCCACCACTGCTGTCTCATGGCCATGAGAGATTTCCCGGGCCACATGCTGGTGGGTATAGCTCACCACTGTGGGCCATGACACCATGTGCCCCCTGAGTGCAGTGTACACAGCACACAGATTGGGAATCCTGCTGGCAGTCAGGGCAGAGGTGTTTGCTGCACACACCAAGGCCAGTAGGCTGACAGTAAGTGTTTTCACTTCTGCCCTGCAGCTCGTGAGCCCACCTGCCGGCCTACTCCTGCAGGCCTGCTGACCACCACAATGCCAAGGAGGAGAGCCCACCGGACCCTGGACAAGATCCTTGCCAGCCTACTCCAGCTCAGCCAGCGAGCAGAAGATTCACCTCGGGTCTGGCAAGTGGAGCAGGGGAGGCTCCAGGACATTGTCCTCTGGCAGCTCCAGTGCACCGCAGATGCCGATGACCACATCATGGTGGCACTGGAGTGGCAGGCAGTGGTGCTGGAGCAGCAGGTGATGGCTCTGGAGTGGCAGGCGATGGTCCTGGAGTAGCAGGTGATTGTTGTGGACAGCCTGAATGTAGCTGTGCACCGCATTGGCACCCACCTTGCCCCCCAGGACCCAAAAGGACCACCTTGAGACCCCACTGTCCCTCGCTGTCGGCGCCCCTGGACCTGAGGTGGCCACAGGGAAGGGTGTGGCGCAGCAGGCCATGCCCCAGAGGTGGCTGCCCCATCATATGCCCCCACCTAGCTGTCCCCAAACCCCCACCCCACATCTATTCTCCCAGTTTTGTCCTCCCCAGTTCTCCCCCAGCCCACATCCCTTCTCCCACTTAAGTCCCCTTCAGTTCTGCCCCTACTTGAACCTTGCTGCCTCCCAGGCTCTGCATTCCCTGACCCCCTTCTTTTTATAAATAAAACAAGGTCACCCATGTTAACAGATGAAGTTGAGTGTTTTATTGGGTTGGTTCAGGGGTGGATGGGGGCTGGCTGTGGCAGAACGGGGAAGCGGGTGGTGTGGTGGGGCAGGCCTGGCCCTAAAATATCCTCCTGGACAAACAGATCCCCCAGTGCCTCCCTCACTGGACTTGCTCTGGGCGGCAGTTGCTCCCTTGGGGCCAACACCTCTGGCTGCTGGAACTGGGCACTGAAGAGCTCTGCCTCGGCCTCCAACATAGAGGGTATTGGCTCCCCCCAGAGCTCGCAGAGGTTATGCAGTGCCATGCAGGTCCTGATGGCCTCAGCGATTCTATCCTTGGCGAGGTGCAGGCGCGTGAGGAGGCACCTCCAGTGGGCCTTCAGTCTGTTGAATGCCCGCTCAACCACCTGGCGGCAGCAGCTGACACGGCGGTTAAAAAGATGCTGTCCGGCGTCATGGGGTCCCATGTAGGGGCGCATGAGCTAGGAGCAGAGGGGAGGGGGTAGGCTGCATCAGAAACAATGAGGCTGGGCACCTCGACTTCCCCAATGGTGATATTATGGGGGGAGGAGAAGGTGCCTGTCTCCATGCCCTGGTACAGGGAGGAGTTGCGCAGAACTCTGGCATTGTGCACCCTCCCCAGCCATCTGACATAGCGGTTCTGAAAGATGCCCCAGTGGTCCACAAGGGCCTGCAGGATAACCAAATAGTATCCCTTTCTGTTCCTGTACTTGGCTGCCCGGTGCAGTGGGGCTCAAACAGGGATGTCGGTGGCATCGAGTATCCCCCCACAGTTTGGAAAGCCCAGGGCAACAAGGCCAGCGATGGTGTCCTGCAGTGCTCCCTGGGTGACAAGGGGTGGCAGCAGAACCGTGTTGATGGTGTGGGTGACCTGCAACGGCACTTCCCCGACGATGGACCTCCCGATGATGAAGAGATGGGCAACGGACCTGTGGGACTCATGTGGCCATCTTCCAGAGAGCAATGGCCACTCTCTTGTCCACGGGGATGGCTGCCCTCATCACTGTTTCTCTTTGGTGCAGGACTGGGGTGAGCTCGGCGACGAGGTGGATGAAGGTCTACCTGCTCACCCAGAGGTTCCTCCTCCACTGCTTGTTGCTCCAGGTTCGCAGGACAACCCGCTTCCACCAATCTGTGCTGGTGTCCTGTGCCCAGATGCGCTGTGGCACAGAAGGGGGGCGGGGAGCTATTGCTGCTGTGAGGGCCACTGAGATGATGGTCCAGGGCTCAGCTCTGGGCTCACTGGGCTCAGGGAAGACTGTGTCCCACAGCAGCGTGGCGACCTGCAGGCTAGCAGCGGGTCTACCAAGCACTTGAGGATGGTATGGGAGCCAGGGAGCATCCATGGCCTTCTCTTTTGCAAGTTCTTGGGAGTCACAATTGACAGGGAGGGGAGATCAGTTCCTGCTTTTATGCGACTGGCTGGCAACATGGCCACCAACATGGCCCAGTCAGGGGGCCATGTTGCCACACCTTGCATGCTGCCCCTCTCTTGAAGTGAAATAGCATGTCCACACACAGGGCATGCAATTTCGCTTTGAAGGTTTCCCTTATTTCAACTTAATATTTGCTTATTTTGATATAAGTTATTTCAAAATAAGGATTTTATTTTGAAATAACTTATTTTGAAATAACAGTTTAAGTGTGAACACAGCCATAAAGAAATACATAAAAAGGATACAAATGCATTTTCTCCCTTTACCTTTAAGGCATTGAATTTGACCTGTTGAGCTCACTTTTAAATAGATTTGGTCCCAGTTACCTTATATGCCACCTCTCCCACAAGCTGAACTCATACACGGGATCTGCTGAGGTGCTTCAGTTAACAGTTTCCTGATTTGAGTTGGAGGAAGCTAATGGCAAAGCCTCTATCTTTCAGTTTTCAGTACACCCTGCATGGTTCTGTTTTCCCAGTCTCTCCTGTGGAGCTAGGGTGTGAAAGACAAGCAGCAGGTGGTGAAAGTGGTTTGTTTCTGAGGATGGAAGGTCTCATAAAAATTATTTTCTTCCCATGCAGGTCTGTTGAATAGCAGTGTTCTAAATTCATCGGCAGGGCCCAATACATCAGATAAAAATTGAGTTTAAATAATTTGCATTGTTACTATTGAGTCATTTAAATCACATCTGAAAAGGATAGTCAAATCCAAAGATACATCTAATAGTCAGTTAATAGTAGAGTAGGGATTCTTTAAATTTTCATCACCAACTATCTCATACCGTTTTAAAATGTGTTATTTTCATCACCCTGGTTTATGGTGATGCACTCTTTTCTTTACCATCCTCCTTTCCCCTTTGTTTTGCATTGTGTCCTTCCTGTTCTTTGTTTGGTGTTTTTCCACAGAGTATGCTGCATTTCTGCAGTTTGCTTATTAGTATTCTCTTTCTTGTCTTACGTCTTTATTAACGTTCCACTCTCTCTGTCTTGTAACTTTTCCCCTCCTTCATTTGCCATTGATGTTACCCTTTTTCTTTGTCTATTCTATGTTCCTTTTCCTTCTTGTGTGCCTTTCATTCTCCTTCTGTTGTGATTAAGATTTTATTTTTATGCAAATTTCAAAGCAAAATATTGTTACTCCCAAATGTCACACGCACACATATCTGAATGAAACCCAGGCACTCTTAAGCCTTTCCCTTTTGTTGCAAATTTCCCCTACCTTGCTACGAGGGTGTCTTTCTGTCTCTGTGTTAATCTTGCATTTCCTCCTTTGATGGTATTTTCTTTAATGGAAGAATTGTTCTTGTTTGATGGTATATTAAACTCTTTATTCCTTATCAGCCTTTTATGTTTGATTGATGTTGCCCTTCTTTTGTAACTGTTTTCTTTGAATGTCTTTTTCTATTATTATTAATTTAATTCTTGGTCCACGATTTCATTTTTTGCACCACTGTTTTCCCTTCATTCAGGATGGTCCAAGATTAGGCTACCCCATGGATAAAGTCAAATTCTGGTCCCCATCCCTGTGCTTTGCCCCCAGATCCTGACACATTAAAACCAGTATATTGACATTTCTAATGTAGTTTGTGTGTGACTTCGTTTGAATCTAAAAACATCTCAGTCTAATTGTTCACTGACTCGCCCATTGTATAGTCATCAACACCTATGCAAAGCAGACACAATCTAGCTTGGTCCTTTGGGACTTGAACCCCAACCATCTGACTATCAGTCCATTGTCTTAATCAGAGGAACATTTCTAATAACAAACAGAACATATGATGTCCCTTTGATGAAGCCATTGGGTCTCTAATCAGCATACTGGAAGACTGATTTTGAACTTTTATTCCAGAGAGAAAAGCCACTAAACTGTGTTTTTCATCATTCATGGCAAATGCAAGTTTTTATAAAAGCTGCAGCTCTGAAAAAATCAGATTGGAATTACATAAGGCTCTTACATTGGATTTATCGGACGTTCAGTTTTACTCACACACTTAGCCCAAGTCTATACTTAGGACAAGTTTGGCGGCAGTCGACTGCCAGTTACGCAAGGAATGCAAAATTCCTTGCATAACTAGTGGCAACTTTTAAAGCTGCCGCTACACATTAGGGAAAAGCTGACCACAAGGGCCTTTCCCTACTCCTCCTGGCCCCCCAGGACTTTAGAGGCTGACTTCTGGGATCAACGCAGCAAGTTCATACTCGCTGCAAACCACTTCTGGAAGGGTGAACTGACAGTGGCAGAATTGCCACCATCAGTGTAGACACAGCCTAAGATACAGTAGGCATGAACTCATATATGCTGGTATAATTCAGGAGTAACTCTTCTGAAGTCAGTCGACTTATATTTGTGTAGTGTGGCTTTGAAGAAGAGCATGGCAATGGAAGTATCATAGTAATAGTTTTGTTTCTAGAAGTAACTGCTCCAGCAATGACAATTCCTCCCAAATAATTCACATAACTGAGTGATGAACACAATGGGGACACTAATGTAATCTTTTCTGGAACTTGTAACACACAGTTATTCTTACTGAGCTGATGACGTATAAATATCATCAAAGTATCATCAGAAATAAAACAAAATCATCAGTCTCAACTGTTCCTAAGACTCTGAAATTACTGATCTACACATTAAATCTGTAATTAAACTCACATATTTATCTTTAAACAATTAGATGATATATGAACTTGTATTCCAGATTTCCGCTAAATTCTTCATCTCGCTTTCCTTTGTATTTAAATCTTTGCATCACTGGAACTTCCCTTATGGCAACACAAGTAGAATGTGGCTGTTGAAATTTTAGTGGCAATTTTTGCACAAATACACTCACATTATCTGAATAGAATCACCTGTGTGGGAAGGAGTTTCTAGTGAGTCAACAAGTCTTCTCACCAGTCCTCCATCACTTCACAAAAACTGAAAAAGGGAGATATAAGCAACTGTTTTCCTTTAATCTTTCCAACAAATACCATAATATTTACCACAGATTTCTTATTTTGCATGTAGGGGAAACTGCACCACTGTACAGTTATTATAACCAAGTTTTTAAAGGTGACTACATTTACAATATATAAGTGCTAATGCTGAAAATAGACACAGTCACATAAAAAGTATATATCTTGTACTGAACCGACACAATATGAAAACTACACAGAGCTGATCTGCTAGTTTATGATTAAAAAAAAGTTGAGAAAAAACAACAAAAACCTAAGTTAATAACCAAATATATTGCAATAGAATTAACTTTGGAAGTACACATCAACAATTTAAGGATGAATAAAAAAATCCTACAATGATGTCATGAACTAAAATCAAGCATCATAAACTCAGGTTAAACATAAAAAATTCAGACTTGTTAAATCATGGAAATACATAGTTAGCTCATCCAAATAGCTTTAACTCTGCCCTAAACTTGACTCAGCCCCATGCAATAACCACATAACTATGATCAATATATTTCAGTGGTTTTGGTCCCAGTTTAAATAAAACTTGTTTTTAAAAAGTTGTTAAGCCTTTTTGCATCTTTGTTTTTCCTCTTGGTGCTACTTTAGTGCAGAGTTAATTTTGTTTGGTATGCCTAACTATGCATTTCCTACCTGTACATTTTACTACCACCTGGAAGTCAACCTACGTAGCAACAAAGGCTTGAGTTCTGTTTAAACTAAAATGTACAATAATTTTAGTCAGCAAGGGTCAAAATATAATGAAAAAAATCACGTTCATTGTGCCATAAGTTCTTGGTTTAAACTGAGCCTGTTTACTCTTTTAGGTTATGCCTACGTTGCCCCACAATTTGTAAGACGGGGGTGTGATGTGTTGAGCTTTAACTCCCCCATGTGGATGCTGTAGGAATTAATTTAAAGGATCCTAGTTCACATAACTATAATACCGTGGGGCAGTGTAGACAAGCCTTTAGCTATTTTAGTGGTTGACTTCAATGCTGCAGTGAATGGTAGACAATAAATACGTATCAAGACAGGCTGAGTCATCTGGTTGCCACCAATATATACTGTTTACTCCAGTAATCAGACATTTTTGGTTGAAGTTTTGCACATTTCTGGTTTCGAGTGAAATTCTCAAACCCCACTTCCCAAGCCCCCAAATTCCTGCACTCTAACAAAAAAGTTTAACAAATACAACCTTAACAAGCAAAACAAATGGCAAGAAAAAACAATTCATTTCCAGTTTTTCCCACCTGTAGCCACCTATACTCACTTTGTACAGAACCTTACAGAAAGATGGGTAGAACAAACAATGGTATCACAGTTTTATTTGGACATGTGTATTTCTCTGAGATTTTTCTGTGCATTTTGAATTCAAACAATATGTTACATCTTGGGTTTCTGAGATGCAAGTTCCATCTCCAGTTTAGCCATTTTTTCCCCTCTTTCTGACCCTTCCCCAGTCCTTCCTTAGAAAACCAAACACTACGTATTTCTCCCAATGTTTCCTTGCTCAACAAAAATACCAGCAAACCAAGCTTGTTTCATTTTTGTATCTCTCAGCAGCTTCTAATAAAGTAAATTGAGCAATATTCTTGGTTTATTGTATTGATAAACAGACTGTAAAGTGTTTTATTATATGCTACTTCTTATATGAAAGACAGTAGACAAACATAAATTGCAGTTGTAACTGTAAAGTACTAAAAATATATTTTCCCTTTAGGGCTCTCTAGTATATTTGGCTGAACAAAAAATGAAATAAAATACACTTGTTTATTGTGTATATTTTCAATGTAATTAAATGTCTCTACAATTTCCACTCACTCAGAGACCAGGTCCTCTCTCTCCTCACCCAAAACAGTCTAAAAGCTCACAGATATCTTGTTAGAACTTTCTAATCTATTCTGAATGATAACAAATGAGAAAAGCAGTCTCTCTCTGCAAATTTGTCTCTGGAGTTTTGTGCCTTTCAACACTCACAGCCACAAGCTCAAGTGGGGTACTGAAAGCTAAGTTCTGCTCTTTGCAAAGGGGAAGCCATTTTAGTGTAGTTCAGCAAAACAAACAAGGAGTCCTGTGGAACTTAAAGACTAAAAAAAGTATTTATTGCATGAGCTTTCATGGGAGAAAATCCCACTTTGTTGGATTCTTTGAAAATGGGGAACTTACAGAATGGGAGGAAATAAATACAGGGAAGTGTAAGTCATGGGTACAGGTCACACTGTAGCAGCAAATCAAAGCAGTTGTAAAGATTCAAAGACTGAGGAACAGCATACAGAGGAAGATGAAGTCAAATCAACTGTTGTAATGAGAGAAAAAATCCAATGTCCCTGTTAAGCCCTGAAGCAATGCAAATTTGCAAATAAATTCAATCTCAGCAGCTTCTCTTTGAAGCCTTGATCTGGTATTCATCTGTCTGAACAGTGCAATTAGTAAATGGAGTGATCAGGAAGATTGAAATGCTGGCCCTCTGGTTTTAGAATGTTGTTCTTTCTGATGTCAGATTTGTGCACATCAGAAATCACAATATGCTAAAACCAGTGGGTTGGCATATTGACTCTCCTGAAATATTGATACAATTCAGCTAAGCACAGGAATAGACAACTGTTACAAGCTTGTCTTTTTAAAGGTCACTACCAGTAAACAAGATCTGAAGAAAAAAGTAACCCAGAGTAGACAAGCAGTCATGGTTTACAAAACTCAATCCCACATGCCCATGATAAAGTTCGTACAGGTCTGCCTAGTAATTCAAATAGCTGAACACAGTTATTTTCCTCCTCAAACTCTGTGGGCATTGTAAAGGATACAAACAAGAGGACACCAAAATAAAGCCCCTTTGCCAAGGATTCAGGTACAGTCTGTAAAAGCTTAAAATGCCCTTACCTCTGGGCCCTTTTCAGAGCTTCCAAACTTTTACTTAAAAAAGCTGAAGTCTTTGGGCCTGTCCGGCCAATCTTCTAGAGACAGAAAGATCACATCCTGCCTGGCTTCTAATCCTCTCCCCCACCACATTCCCTCCCTGCTTATATTTCTTCTGCAGTTTAAACAGTCCAGCCCCAGGATGGGGTGGGGAATCTCCTTGAATACACCCAACCAATATTCCCATTAATAAGGCTCATCTCTTTTGTTGTGTAGTTTCTTTTTCTTTTTGTATGCAGCCCCAGAAATAATGTGGAGGGAAACATCAGTCTGCAACATGAGCAACTTGCTAAGTGGAAAAAACAGGCACTCTCCTCAGAGAATGTTTATGTCCACCTGTTGAGACCAAACAATCTCATAGCATTATCATACTCAGCCATACGGATACAACAATTTGGAATACGTAATAGTACCAAATAAGACATTAAAGTGGCCTACAACAATGTAAAAAACATCTTGGAGACAAACTAACGGAGAAACTTCAGCTAATGAATAAAACATAATATCAAAACATCATCATCAAAATAAAGACAGTAAGATTTGCAAAGAAAATAAAACATGAACCACATCATAAGTGCCTTCACTATCATTCCATTTGCTCCCTACAAAACACATTTACAGCATGTGTATGTCTGTGTGTCCATGCACACTATTTCTCCTTGTTGGCAATAAAAACCCAGTGAATGTCCTCTCCTACTGCAACCCTGCCTCCAGTTGAAGGTAAACAAGTTACTCTAGTAAATGAAACTGAAAAGTCATTTCCAGTAGTAAGTAATACATTACATGGCTATATTTAGTTGTCATTGACATTGTGCTTATAAAAAGGGCAGCATGCTCAATAATTTCTAGAACCCAGGTTCAATGTGAAAGCCTCCATCTGTGGAATCTGGAGCCTAGTTCAGGAAGGTAGTCAAGCAGATGGGCTAATTGCATTGACTTCAATAGAGTTCCTCACGTATTTAAAGTTAGGCAAATGCTTCAGTGTCTTGCTGAATTAAGGGTTTGATCTGTTGGCCCACACATTTTATATAGTAGAACTGGTGGAGGTATGTCAAGGCTGTGAGCTCTAGCTAGTAAATCTCACTCTTATCTTAAATCTGGTGACCATGTGTTACAGATATCACAGTGGAAATGCAAACGCCATGGACCTAAGGGACTATTAACTTTCAGGTTGTCAGAAGCAATACTGATTTGGTGTAGCAGGGAGGTGGTTCTTTTGATGTTGTCATAAAGCACTTTGCTATAATTCTGCCAAGACAGAGTTTGGATAGAAATTGTTGAGTAAATAAACTGATCATGATGGCATTTTAGAGCAGGCACAGTCTGAAGTAAATTTTCAGCTTTTACATGATGTACAAATACATTTAATGGCAACCTTTAATTATTATGATCTGTGAAACATTGCTCATGTCACAAAACATCCTATTAAAATAAATTATTGGGTACAAAGGCTCCATACTTCCACCCCAAAATCTCGACTTTAAGTAAGCTGTGTAAAAGTTATAAAACTGCACTTAGCAAATCAATGCTTATATATGAAGACTATATCAGAGGTGACATTTTCTTCTCTTCTCCAGTGTTGATGGGAATTGAGCAAATACTGTAATTCAGCAATGGTGCCATAAACTGAATGCAAATGTTTGGTCGGCTTGATCTAGACAGTTTGATATTTAAAGGTGAATTGCAAATCATAGATAAAAACGATGGTAAGTCTAGAAATACACGATGAATGCCTTCACTAACCAGGCTGGGGATTTTTCTGCACAGCATTGATTTTAAATTCTCTTTATTAACATTTGAAGGAACAAAATATGTTACAAAAGAAAATCCAATGAGCAGTAGCCAGTCTCTAGAATACTCAGCCTTCTGCATATGTCTTGTAAACTGCAAACTTTTGTGGTCAAGGAACCATGTTATTTTTGTATTGTTGAACATTTCTAGAGGTAAATCATACTTACAAAATTAAAAGGAACACATTTCTGTATGGACAGATATCAGCTAGTTAGATCAACTTACACAGTTTCCTTCCCCTTGCTCTATTACCATGTGCGTACACCTAAGCTTCTCTAGCAAACACCTGGAGACAAAATCCACCCTGTCTTTCTCACATGCGTGAGCACCTTCACACATGGACAAAACCACCTGGAAATGTCTTTTCCCCCATCTTCAAAGTGTCTGACGAAGTAGGATTTTCTCATGCAATAAGAAAGCATGAAAGCTCATGCAATAAATACATTTGTTAGTCTTTAAGTGCTGCAGGACTTCTTGTTTGTTTTACGGAACTAGACTCACAAGGCTGCCTCTTCGGATCTTTGCAAAATCACACACCCACAACTTGAAGAAGTTGTCTCTCTCACACACATATACATCTCCATGGGTTTAATGGCATCTGTGATGTTGGAGAATGGTGCATGCCATGAAGTGGACAGATGATTTCACCAAGGAGAAAATGAATTACTGCTTTTGTTTAGCAAAGCCTTGCAAAATCCGATGACCAGGAAGCACCCCCCAAGAAAGCAGGTCTACAGATACACCTAAATTAAAACCCTTAGCCAAATATCACCCAACTTTGTAAAGGGTTCAAAACCAAAACTTGATTTCTTAGCTGAATGCCACAAACTGAACTGTTTCCTAAAATGAGCCGAACAGCTTCCCAGGTCTGAATAACTCTATATTGTGGAGGTTCAAAAAACAGATTCAGATTTTTTTCACTGTTCTCCCCAAAACCCCAAAGAAAACAATTCTTATTAAGCCACTTTTCTATTTTGTACAAATATTTCAGCAGTTTAAGATTTATTAAGACCAATCTGAAGTACAATAATAAAACCTGGAAAGGCTTATGGGGCTGTTTGATCCATCCTTTGCCCATTCCAAGCACTCTGAAATCCTCAAAGGGAAGATGCTATTGAGGAAGTGCAACCTATTACCACTATTGTAATAAAAACCTGCGTAGGTTAAGGCCACATTCAAGAAGATTCAATTAAGCAATTTCAACACCACCAAGAAAAGAGATGATGATAAAGAACAATTAAAGAAATCTAATGTCTTTCCAAGAACTAATGTTCTCAAATATTCACATTTATGTCTAAGGGTAAATACCTTCATCAAGCCTCAGTTTACCTGATTTCTGAAAATGAAATACAGTGAAATGCCTTCATAACTTGTAAAGCAATTCAAACTTGATTGTGCCTTGAACTGCACCAGTGGCAGGATGTAAGGATCCCAGCAGATCTGATTGCCCTCTGTGCTTTTCTTATTCTCTCCTGCTCAGACACTGGCACCTTGACTGGATGACAAACTGTATTACTTCTGGTGACATACCCTCTTTTCCTTACCTTCCCTCTTTGCCTTGGGAAGCTGTTGAGACATACTTAATGTAGATGCCCTCTCTATTAAGTTACAAGGCAATTTGCTATATACATCTGCAGCCTTCCCCTTGGGAAAAATATTGTTCTTCAAGTGCCATTCATGTTCAGTTTCAGGTGTCTACGTGCTGCAGTGGATGATTGGCTGGAAAGTTTTAGCTTCCTGTCAGAGCAGGGTTGGAGGCCAATGCACCCTCTGGCCACTCCCACAGCTATATATATAGATGTCCCTGTTCTGGAAAAATACTAGTATTCCCAGAAATGGGTTCAGGAATGTTGAATACAAGCTGCCCCTCAAGCCTCTCTCAACTCACACTTTGTATAGCCTGGTGGAATAAACACTAGGAGACAGAGGTTTCCAAAACAAACATTGTTTATTAAACAAACCCCCACCCCAGTTATAGTGACAGGTAAGATTTCCTTTCACACCCCTGAGCAAACACACCCACCCAGTAGGCCAACGCCTCAAACCCTGAAACCTAACCTAAGAGAGAAACAGGAAAGGGGAAGCTAAGAGGACCTATATGCCCAGCTGCCTGGACTTCCCTTACGATCTTGCTTCACACTGCATGGGGCGTTGGCCTATGACTCCCACGCAGTCTTCAGCTCCAGGCACAGGCCGAATTCTACCCCTGCAAGGAGCCATGCAGGGGTTGACTTGATCAGTGGCTCTCAGGCCGAACCGAGCTCCTCCGACCGTCTACTTCTGGGTCCAGGTCCAGCGTCCTCCGAGCGTGGACCATCTGCTTCTGGACCACTGGTGCTGCATCTAGAGTCCATTCACCCTAAGCAAAGTCCAGGGATCCCAGTCTCCCAGGGTAGAGCAGGGCCCTGAAACACAGTCCTAAGCTCCAAACCCGAGGGTCTCTAGACAGTTCCTGCTGCAGGGTCTCGCCTGAGCTGGTCCACTGAATATCCCATGACGATTCCTCCTCTATCTGCACTTGGGGCTTCTGGTCCCCAAGCCAGAGTCCTCAATCAGGAAAAGTCCCACTCAATTCTTCTACTCCGTCTCTTGCAGCTGAGGGCTTCCAGGTGCCTCAGCCTAAGTCCCAGCAACGGAGCAAGTCCACACACACACTGCTCGAAGGTGTCCTCTCCAGTGGCAGGCGCTTAAATGCGAATTAACCAACCTGCCGGTCTTCTGGTCTTCAGGCTCTTCTCCAACCCCAATCCACAACGAAGCACCAGAAGGATTCCCCAAGAAAAGGAACCCCTCCCCACAGCAGGCAACCCATAATAAACTCTGTGGCTCATTCAAACTGCCCAATCAGAGAGTCTCATTCTCCCACTGTGGAGGGTCTTACCAATCATTTAGCAGAGCTCACAGAAAGGTCCAATAATAAACAACCTTCCCCCAATCACATTCAAAACCTTGTGGAAGGTTCTCACAGCCCTTCTGCCTCTCCAATCAAATGGCAGTCCTGAGAGAAAGTTCTTGGGCTGCCAGGCAGACTCTGTTCCTGGCTGCTAGGCAGACTCTGAACCTTGGCGGCTAGCCAGTGTAACATAACTGTTACATTACTGGATTGCGCAACTCTGCTGGTTAACATAACCAAGCCTGCTGAGGCTGGTTAGGTACACTACTGAATGGCAACTTACTATTATAACAAGCAAAAATAAGGGGTATAACAGAAATTTACCCCAGCAGCCCTGACCCTGATCCCCCTCAGCTCCTTTTTCTGCCCTCAGTAACAATTACAAAAGAGCTTGCTACTGCAAGCGCCTGTCTATTCTGATTGTTTTATGAGTCATCCATTCACATTAGAAGATCTATTCATGGACATTCTTCTGCAGTGGCTCGGTGCTTCTATGGAGCCTTCACAGCTGGAGCTGCAACACCACTCCTGACTGCTGCCCACCATGCCAGGTTCAAGCTCTGTGTGAGCTGCGACAAGGCTTTCCCAAGGGACGATCCCCATGAGAAGTGCCTAAAATGCCTCGGTGAGTCCCACCAGGCAAGTCAGTGCTCAGTCTGTCAGTCCTTCAAACCAAGGACCTTGAAAGACAAAGAGCAGAGGCACCGTTCATTGGCCATGGAGCAAGCATGGCAACCTACCTCCAGTACATTGGGGTCTCCAAGGCTATGTCTACACTGAGCATTTCAATTCAAATCTAATTCAAATTCAGTCAATTCGAATTGACATGGCCACACTAGAAAATCCAGTTCGAATTGGCATGTCTATGAACAGGACTTGCTACTTCAAATTCAGTAGGGGGCGCTATTGTATAGGGAAAAGTCAAGCTGTGGCTAATTCAAACTAACAGTGAATTCGAATTGATATGGCCACACTATGTCACTGCAAATTACTCACTTCAAATTGACCCTGACTTCGATGGAAAAGCAGGTTTGACCAGTTTGAACTCTGCTTTCCTCAATTCAAACGGAGGAGTGCCTCAGTTCAAACTGAGGAAAGCAGGCATGTCCATGCACTTATTTGAATTTGAATTGATGACAATCAATTTGAATTCACATGTAAGTGTAGACATAGCCCTACAGAACCGGCATTGTGTGCCAGGTCGGCACCAGGGACCTCTTCGCACTACTTCCCAGAGGAGTGCAAGAAGCTGTGCACAGCATCCACTTTGGTGCCGAAGCAGTGGTGCCGCTCCGGCTTTCCTTGGCCGGGCCGTGTGGGAACAATGCCCAGAACACACCAGAGGCCTTCAAAGCTGCGAAGGCTTTCCTGCTGTTAGCCAGTCCCACACTACCTAGACCACTGAAGCCCTGAGTGAAACCAGCCTTTGTCTTGGGGAAGAGGGCCGCTTTGGAACGGCACCGGTCACCACCTGCACCGGCGCCACAAGCTTCCCTGCACTGTGCTGTACTGGAGTCTGAAGAAGTCCCAGGATCCTCTCCTTCCCTGGATGCTTCCACCTTCCCTGGCACCAAATGAGGACGTAGGCTCCAGTGCCCTCATAGGTGCTCCCCTTCCCCTCAGTGCCTTAGCACCACACCAGTGCCGATGACCTTGGCACTGACTATATCAACATTTTCAGTGCCGACTTCCCTGTCCTGGCACCATCAAAGTCTCCGAGCACTGGCATCTCAGAACCGACCTGCTAGTGATGCGCCACTGGCACTGGGCCCTTCCTGGTACAGCCCTTGCATTTGGTCCCCTTTGTCAGGGGTCTCCAAAGGGAACCCTCCCACTGCACTGCCAAGCCAAAGGACAGCACCCTGGGGCCAAGTTTGTCTCTTCCCTGGACAAAATCTGTAACTCTCACAACAGAGTCATACAGGGAAACCGCAGCACACACTTCGACCTCCTTCACTCTATGACAGTGCACTTGGGCTTGGGGGTTGAGCCCCTCAGGGGCAACTGGGACCCCCTTTTTGACCTGGGGTTTGCAGCTTTTCCAAACATGATTGCAGTGCCTCGACATGACCTCGCCAGGGTGTGCTGGCAGACCCCTGCCTTATCCTGCCAGTCTCCAAGGTGGCCGGCCAGACTCCCTCCGAGAATTTCCCCTTTTTAGTGGAGCATCCGGTAAT
Source organism: Podocnemis expansa (assembly GCA_007922195.1). Classification (NCBI taxonomy): domain Eukaryota; kingdom Metazoa; phylum Chordata; order Testudines; family Podocnemididae; genus Podocnemis; species Podocnemis expansa. Next base: position 22,418,226 of record ML682018.1, read on the forward strand.
GAGCTCCCAGATAGTGGAGGTTGCCCACAGACGGTACGGTCAGGGCCGTTCTGACGCTTTCCCAAGTTCTAGGGAGTCTAGGAGGCCTGACTTCCTCAGAAACAAGGTATATTCAACTTCAGCCTCCAACTCAGAATCGCTAACCACCAAGCAGTGGTTAGTAGATATATAGTAGGCCTTTGGGAGTCCGTCAGGAGCTTCTGAGACCTCCTTCCCCAAGAATACCTGGAGGACTATGACTCAGTCATAGAGAAGGGCGCGTTAGCTTCCCGTGATGCACTCACGGTGGCCTGGGATGTTTCAGACATGGCTAGCCGGGGCATCGCTTCAGCCATGGTAATGTGCTGTAAACCCTGGCTCCAAGAATTGGGCCTGTCCCATGACCTACAGCAGGCCTTACAGGACCTCCCCTTTGAGGGACGGCTACTTTTTGCCAGGGCCACTGACTCTCTGCTACATGGAGGCAGGGACCCTAGAATGGCCGTCAGAGCTCTGAGTGTGCACACACCACAGATTCCCAGATGACCACTCTGCTCTCAGCAGCCCCTCAAACACTCAGGGCAAGGGGCCCGTCACAGACCCTCCCAGCACAATAGCAAGGAAGAGCAATCCCCACAGGGTTCCACTACCCCTCCACCCTCTGGGTTCCCTCTCTAGGTGAGCAAACATTTTCCAAATCAGTTGCCACCTCCCTCCACCCTGATATTCATCCCTCCTATTTCCTCGTGCCTCTATCACAGCAGACCTTGGGCTCTATGGACAGCACCCAAGGATCGCTTTCCTTCAAACCACCACCTCACAGTCAGTCTCAGGATCTCTCCGTCTCGTCTCCGACAGTAATCCTTTTCCGTTAACCCTTGTCAGGTGACCCCAAGAATGTCGCATGGCCAACAACAGGCAAGACAACTAAGAACCATGCCCACATGTGATAGAACTATAGAAGCATGGGACTAGATTTCTGGCAGAGAGCCAAGACGGTGGGAAAATGAGGAGGAAGCTCCTGTTACTCCTGCTTTACCCCCAATTCACATGCCCAGAGTCCCCTTGGGGGTTACAGTCCAACCAGGACACACAAGGGAAAGTGACAGGACAATTCCCTTTCTTTAACCCTGAGCCATCCCAGGTCAAGGGGTTGGCCCAGACATACTCCTGCATGTGTTGATCCCAAGCATGAGTGTGCTGGTCAGATGCTTTTATATCAAAATGGGTAAGAGAGCAGCCTCACCCCTCACTCATGAAGGGAGTGGGGGAAGGGTTGCCCCGCCCCACCCTTACCTTTGGGGGGTGGAAAACTGCGAGACGCTGCTGTCCACCTTGAAAGTCATCTGTGAGAGGGTTAGTTCCTACCCTCTTTTTGTCTTACCCACCTCCTCCCCTGAGCCCCACAGAATGGGGATGCTCCCCTTCGCTCCTTTCCCTCCAGGGGTGACCATCCTTCCCTATCGCTCCACAGGCAAACCTTGAAACTAGCCCATGATTGGGAGGCTGTATCGTCCCCCACCATTTGTTAACCAGGCAGGAGGATTTGTTATCTCTTTCCTACCAAAATCTCTGACAGTCACTAGTGGCATCTCAACCCTACCCTTTACACCTCGGATCAGAGAACATTGCAAGAGGAATGGATAAGTTGTAGGAGATCCTCCACTGGGTCTACCTCCACCACTGAGTGGGGATGTTTTCTCCCTCTGCTAAAGAGGAAAAGAAACAGTGAAGGAATGATTCAGCTCCCACTTACTCTGTACTCCATTAATCCCCCACTCCAGGCTTCAAGAGGATAAGCCTGTCAATCTCTCTCTCGAGGCTCCCTTAATGACAATCCTATTCCCCTCTTGATAGTGGAAGGGGTCTTAGTGACCCCTCACCCTGCTTTGACGCCATGGCTCTGGTTGAATGTGAGTGAATACCAGCAGGAATTTGTCAGTTGTTGATGTCATAACATGAATGAATGCAATCTTTTATCCATTTGGACAACCTTTGGTTTGAAATATGTGCACCTTTTTGTCTCTCTGCTAATGAGACAGTTTATTCGTCTTTCTGAAGTGTTTCGTTCTATCTATATAAAAGGCTAGTGCCCTCTTAACATCTAGGGTACGCAGGGATGTTTTAACTGGTGTGTTGTGAGGTTTAGGGTAGAAAGCAGGCAGATGTATAGATTGATTTATGTGAAAGTCTGAGATTATCTGGTTAAGAACTTGGGGTCTGGATGTAGAGAAACTTTGTCTTTGTGGAAAATCGTATAAGGAGGGTCACATCTAAGTGTGTCTATCTCTCCGACCCTCCTTGCAGATGTAATTGCCACCAGAAATGAAACCTTCATGGAGAGATGGTATAGCGAACAAGTTGCTAAAGGTTCAAAGGGAGGTTTTGTCAATGCTCTAAGTACTATATTAAGGTTCCATGGAATTGTCGTGAGTCGAATAGGTGGATAACGCTTCTGTAGTCCGTTAGGAATCTTCTGACTGTTGGGTGACTAAAGACAAAAGAGTCACTGACGATGGAATGGAATGTTGAAATTGCTGATAAATGTATGCAAATGGGACTGTTGCACAGGGAGGAATGTTTCAAATGTAGGAGATAATCCAAGATGTGTGGAGTTGATGCCTGATGAGGAACGATTTCTTTATTGGTACACCACAGAGTGAAGCAAGTCCATTTTTGAGTGTAGGATTTTCTGGTTGATAGTTTTCTGCTGTTAAGCAGGATATGTTGGATTTGGTCTGAACATGCAGTGTCCATCATGTGGAACCGGCTAGGAACCACGCTGTGAGATGGAGTCTGTGGATGTCCGGATGTTGCAAAGACCTGTTGTGCTGATATAATAGGTTCTTGATTAAAGGTAACCGGATTGGTTTGCATACCAACAGATTGAGGAGTTGAGGGAACCAGATTTGCCAGGGCCAAGCTGGTGCAATTAATATCACTGTTGCTTGCTCCGCCTTTATCTTCTGAAGTACTCTGAGTATGAGAGGAACGGGTGGGAATGTGTAGAAGAGATTGTGCAACCAGTTGAGCAGGAATACATCACCGAGGGATTGTGGTTTGTTTGGGGCTCTAGACCAAAGTCGGGGACATTTTTTTGTTCAATGCTCTTGCGAAAAGGTCTATTGTTGGAAAACCCCAAATGCAAAATATGTTTTGAAGTACCGAGTCATTTAACTGCCACTCGTGGGCTATGGGAAACACCCTGCTCAGAGTGTCTGCAATACTGTTTTTGGACCCTGGTAAATACATAGTGGATATGTGAATGGTGTTGTGGATGCACCAATTCCACAGTTTTATCATTTCTGCACATATAGAAGGGGATCTTGCTCCTCCTTGGTGGTTGACTTATTATACACAGGCAATGTTGTCTGACATGATTCTCACTGATTTCCCTCGAATTAGTGGTAGAAGTTGAATGCAAGCGTTCCTGACAGCTCTGAGTTTGAGGATGTTTATGTGCAAGGGGGTTGCCGGTTGCGTCCATTTGCCTTGAATAGATCAGGTGCCTAGGTGTACTCTCCATCCCGCGAGAGAAGCATCTGTTGTTATTGTGACAGATGGTTGATGTCGAGAAAAAGGGACACTGTGTAGTAGGTTGTTTTGGTTCTGATATTTGTGGGGACCAGAACCTGCTTGTGTAATGTATGGATATGAGGTCTGTAGATGGTTGTGAACCAGGCCTGAAGAGCTCTCACTCTTAGGCTGTGTTCACACGGCACTTTTGTTTCGAAACAACCTCGTTGTTTCGAAACAAAAAAAAAACATGTTCACACGACGCACAGTTGTTTCAAAACAAGGGGAAGCCCTTGTTTCGAAACAACTGTGTTGTTTCGAAACAAGTTAAACCCCATTTGGGGATGAAACAAACTTGTTTCGAAACACTTGTGAGGCGTGTGAACATGTTGTTTCGGAACAAAGTGTTCCGAAACAACAGTGGATCCTCAGCACCCTGGCCAGGGAACCCTCAGGACCTTGGCCAGGGTGCTGAGGGCTGTCCCTCAGCCCCAGAAAGGGGGCTGCAGCCCCCAGCAGGCGGGGGGGTGAGCTGCTGCAGGGCGGATCAGCCCCCCGCCAG